>WYDI02010889.1:0-82395 GCA_009867235.2 Psittacus erithacus | reverse complement strand
ATGCAAGAGCCTCAAAAGTCCCGAGACAAAAGCAGTCTGTTCATTTGCGTTTTTTTTGTGCTTGTAAGGGCCAAAATCCGGTGACTTTAACGCACAATCTGACATAATTAAAAAAAAAAAAAAAGGGGGGGGGGGGGGAAAGGAGAGGGTAAAAAAAAAAAGAAAAAAAAAATCCAAGCTCCTCCTTCTCTGCCTGCCTCCCTGGCAGGCGCGCACACACTCTCACACACACATGCACACACTCACCCGCACCCCCGGCGCCGGCTCTGCGGATGCCGGAGCCTCGGAGATGCCGCACTGGGGACGGGGAGGCGCGGAGCGGGCGCGGGCGCGGAGCTGGCCACTCCGTGCTGGCTGGAATTTGCAAGTGAATGAGGTGGGAGGGCAGAGGGGGAGGGCTGTGCTAGGGAGCCCTCCTTCCCCCCGAGAGCCGCTCCGTGCTGGAGGTGGAGAGCAGCCAGCTTCTTCCTAATAGTTGGGTAGTGACAGTTAAAGCAGAATAAAATCTGGGGAGGGAAGGGGTAAAGAAGAGGAAGAGGAATGCTCCTCCGTTGTAAACTGTGTGTTTGTGCTGTGGAGCTTCTCATCCTCGGAGCCGGTTTTAAGACCTCTTGACACCAAAGACGCCTGGCTAGTCTTTTCCCACACTTCCCATGAACTTCCTGGGCTTGATGAATCAAGAATTTCAGTGAATTATTAATGGAGATGACACTTTGTGAGGGTTTCTATGTGAATGGGAAGCCATGGAGGAGGATTTTCCAGGTGCCTGCCTTTGCCTGGGCCCTCTGCTCTCAGAGGGCTCCCCACTCACGAGTTTATGACTAATCTTAACGCAGAGCAAACTGAAATCTCTGCTTTTGCTGTGGGACTCCTGGAGCCTCTCTACACACATGCATGCTGTGCAGCCTCCCTCCATCTCAAAGTTTAACCTGAAATAAAGCTTTAGGTGTTTTAATCTAAATATTAAATGACAAGATGGAAATTAACAGTTTATTATTTACCTGACAACAGTCCACTCCAATTCAGCTGCACAGTGTCCCCTTAAGAATCATGGAAAATGTTGCAAGAAGCTTTTTGCCATTTGCATCTCACATCTCCAGTCTTAGCTTTGACCTTGATGATGTATTTTCTGCCCCTGCTAGTCAATCTTATGTCTTTTTACTTTTTTTTTTTAATTTTTTTTCCCTCCTCTTCTTTTCCTTCCCTTCCTCCCTTCCTCCTACCCATCTCTCACAGTTTCTTCTTGCTGTATATCTTGAGGATGGGTCTGTGCTGGCTCTAAGCCACCTTTGTGTCCTCCTGTTTCTGGACCATTTCAAAGCTTTTAGTATAATTTAAATACTCTGAACACTAGCAGTTCAGGTAACAGTTCTGCTGCTTGTGCTGTAATTTCTGCAGTGCTGCAGCACCATCTCCACAGCATAGCTGTTATCCCTGAAACGGATACTGGGGTCCTTTTTCCTACAGTCACTGTGTTCGGGAGTTCTTCAGCCCTAAAGTGGGCTTGTGAGGACTCAGTATGGCACTTACAAAAGCCAAAGTGGCATGAAGAGGCTGGATTCTGATTTCCAAATGTTTGTGAACTCTGTTTAAGCAAATCACCTAGAAAAGCCACTTAGGTGCCACTGCCATTGTCTAGCCATTTTAATCTTTTCACACAGCTGGATTTTTGCAGCCTGCAAATTGTTCCGATTGCTCTCCTTTGATCTCTATATCCCATTTTTTTTATTATTTTTTTTTTCCCCTGTCAGTGACGGGTCAGGAGCTCAGTGTTTGCAGGGTATTCCCATGGGAGCCTTCTGGACACAGTCTATCTGTCCTTTATGACAGACTACATTTGCAGGCGTTCCTCCTCCCTGCCATATTGCATTGTCAACATCTGACTCACTGCCCACTCTGACCCTGAGGTCTCCTTGGGCATTATTCTTTCCTGGATGTGTCACATTCTGCTTAGCTTTAATGAAGCTGCTTTTTTACTATCATTATTATTATTTCCTCCAACAGGACAGGGTTATTTTTGTCCAGGATGGGTCTTCAGTATTTTTGTCAAAAAGGAAGAGCTAGTACAGGAACTGTTGTGTCCTCCAGAGCCTGTGTGAGATTTTTATCTTCCCATTAATTACATGAATTTGTGGTTGACAGTTATAAATCCATAGCTATGTGAAGAAAACTTTTTTTTTTTTCATTTTTGAGGAATGTTGTCAAGATGGTGCTCTTCCTCCTCAACCCTCTTGTGTTGACAGCTATAATGATATTAGACTTCACAGACCAGATCGGGTCATTAGCCCATGAAGTTCTATACCTGACACATGAACTGAGAGAAAGGCTCAGCTAGGATTATGAAAATTAATTAAGATCAGCGTTAATTGAAATCAACTTCCCTGTCATGAAGTACAGAATTTAAGAAGATTCAAAGGAGGACCCAGTGTTTATGAGTCTAGATAAGACTGGAAAAAAGATAAAACTTTTTTTCAGTTCTTGAAACAGTCTAACATTTGGAAATCAGGATGAACAGTCCGTGTAAAACATACTGTATCACACCTATCTTGTCTGTGGGTCTTCTCTGAAGCAAGTATTCCTGTTCATGGACAGACACACAACTGAATTAGCCAGAATGAATATCCAAAGTGGCAACTTCTGCCTCTGCCATCTCTGTGGAATGCCCAGACCCTGCAGATTGTGACAGAAATGTCCATGAATCTCTGAAACCAGTGCAAAAACAAAACACAGCATGAGCTAGGAGTATGTGACAGTTTTTCTCTGAGCTATTTAGGAGAAATCCCATTTCCAAACAATGGAAGATGCCTATGTAGGATTTAAAGACTAAGAAGAAAAATTCTGAAGCTGGTGAAAAACCACCTATGGTTCACTGCAATCTGCAGTACCTATGAAACAATCTGAAGGTCTTACTTTGCAACTATGAATCAGGCACTTCAGAGTTTTTTCAGCCCTGTTTATTTTACAGAAAAGTGGAGGGACTTATTTTGAATTTATAAAAGGGAAACCACAGTCTAAGAGAATTTATTTGCACTTTTCCTGCATTTTTTTGTTTGCTTTTTTCTTTGTTTGGTTAGGTTTTATTTGTTTGTTTGTTTTGGGGGGAGGGATATGGCTATAGAGGAAACATTCCAAAAATGAGTATGATTACAGTCTTAATTATTGCAGCAAAAGGGAAAAAATTGATGTTGAACTTGGTACGTAATCAGATTATGCCAAAATTAGAGGTAGAATAAATTACTAACTTGGTGTCACACCATTACAGATGCTATATATGGTCACTATCCAGACCTTTAAAAATCCACAGTTTAACACTTATGACCTTCAGTGGTAATGAATTCCACAGGTAACCACATACAGCACAAATGTTTCTTTGTTTACTTTATAGCTTTTTAATTTCACTGTCAATTTTATATTAAGAAAACAGTGAGATCTGGATAGTTTTAAACATATTTTTCATTTAATCGTGCTAATAGAATTAAATTTTTTAAAACATTTTTGCTTTCCCTTGCTTGCATGCCATGTCTCCTAAGTCTCTATACCCAATCTTATAGATCTGTGTGCAGCAATCAAGTACTAGCCAGGCAATCGCAATGTGCTGAGATAACGTGTCGCAGTTTACCATTCCTCAAGTGAGACATCCTTCTCATAGGACTGGAACTGACCCTACATGTTTTTCTAGTCCTTATCTGTTGAAAATACTAAATAAATAAGTTAGCTCCAACCACTCTCCCTTTTTTAATTGTGTCTGTACTCCCTGTCTGCTCAACCCCTGGAGGGGTGATGGTTCCTAGATGGATCCCAGTGATTGCATGCAACCCTGCCTTGCATATTTGTTCTTCTGTGAATAGTTTTGTTCTTTATTGATGTCCTTCACTCAATGAGGCCCCCAAAACTGGAGAAAGAGGTTATTCCAGCAAATCCAAGTGCCTTATTCTAATTTGAGTTTTTTAGATTTTTAGTCCCTTCTAAATGCAATGAAGAAAAGCAGGTGATGGCTTGATTGCTAGCTTCATAAACCACATGAGGAGCTACTCAATTTCTGCCTATTGCTTAGACATTTTAAGGTAAAAGAGATTCCATTGCAAAGTACAAAAGAACAAAGAAGCAAAATTTGCATCAGAGCTTGCTGATTTCGTGGAAACGTTATGAAACCTGCCTGGTTTTTCTTAGCTTGCTGTCTGAACCTCTCAGCTGCTTCCCAAGCAGGGAACCTGGAACTGCAAATTCTTGCAGTTTTATGACTTCTTGATGTCTGCCTTTCGCCATTTCAGTGGTGAAAGTCAGAAAATGAAGGTAATCAGAAAGTAGTAATAAAATTTTTTATCTTTGACGTAGTTGTATTTATTCATTAATAGCTTAGATCATTAAAAAAAAATAAACTTTTGTCTTCTTGTTGTGATTGAAGATGATAATTTATTCTAAAAAATGTTCCAGAAATTCAATTTTCTAGTCAACTACTATGCTAGCTACTCCTCTGCTGCTCTGTGTCCATCTCGACAGTTGTAAATAGCACCATTTTTCTTCAAGAATTAGCTATTACTTCTGAATTGAATAATCCTGACGACCATGGCCCTTCCCTAATTTTTCTTCTGGTTTCTAGTCCATGTCTTTTTTGCCTACGAATGGCAAAAACAATGTCATTTTGAGCAAAACTCATACTGAAACAGATATTTTCAAAATTGTCATACACCTCTGAATTTCTTACCTCTCTTAATTCCAGTGGCATTAAAATATCACAAGAACAGCTGTTGTTCTGTTGCTTGTGGAGTCAGTAATTAGAGAATTGTGTTGTGAAAGTAGCAAACTAAAGGGTGGCAGGTAAGTTTCACATACATCTAGCTGAGGTATGTTCAGCTGAATCGAACTTTTGCATTTCAGGGTTTGCCCCTCACTCATTGCAAACTACAAGGAAACTGCTGTTAAGAATGGCAGTGAGAGAGTCCTTCACCTCTGCATTAACAATATGTCTGATTGATCATTCCTCACAGAAGCATAAAAATGTCAGCATAACAAATAAGATGGGTAAATAGCAGCTAATGCCTCGGGAGTTTCATTGCCTCAACAGGTACATGAAGTTATAATTGCTCTAATCAGCACTCCCACAAGCAGTTAGCTTGCTACAGAAGGAGCCTGAAAGGACAAAAAACATTCTTCCATTCAAAACACCATAGAGATCAAATACATCACAACCAATATGGTCTTAAAAACCAAAAGCCTGCATCATTAGGATAAGTGAGGAGCCAACGCACATCTGCATGCATGAGATAGCAGCAAATGGAAAATCAGATTCTATCCCTCTAGCTAAATAATCATTACACAATAAAATCAGTTCATGACCAAATTTCACTGTAAGCCATTTGGCTGTAGCCAGAATCTTGATAGCTTCACTGTAACTGATAAGAAATGTTGTCACTGATCCTCTGATGCTGCTGTTGTAGGAATTCTTTAGTCATAGGCAGTAGTCAGAATCTGTAGATGTTACTTCTTTCCACGTGAAATTATTGCACTAAAATTAGACGGCAATGCCATTGTGCCAGCTCTCAAATTTTTGGGTGCTCTGGGAATATTTTACAAATTGCCTAAGCACATAAGTATTTTTCAATAAATATTTTGTTTTCTGAAAAACTTCCCTTTAATTTATTGTGGAATCCACAGAACTCTTCTACGGAGTTACATCTGCTATCAAAATGCCTCACTTTGGTCATGAAACCTATTATTTATTCGTGTGAAGCTGTCACTCTTACCAGTCCCCTGTCTGTTTGTTTCCATCAATTCTCCCTTCTCTTAAGGCTCAAACTTTTTTGTGTAAGTTACCATGGTTTAACCAGTTTCCCCTCACTGCCTGAGTGACAGAAACTGTGTATACTTCCAAATGGTATAGAACACCATGTAATTTGACTTTGTCAATCTCTTTTCACTGTGGACTGGGCTAAAAAGAATTATCTTCCATTTCTTCCTGGCTAAGAGTGCCTATACGAATATTTACTGTGCTTGAGCTGACATAGGCTACTCGCTGTGCAGGACTAACCTGCTTGTGAGCCTGATACGAACATACTTTTTATTTTAATAATCTCTGGGGAATTGACTGTCTTTTCTGCCTCTGCTTGCACAGCACCTAGTACAATAAGCAAAAAAGCACTAGACAAAGTCATGCAAATAATTAAAGCATCAAAATCACTGCATAATTTTCAGTAGTACACACACACACACATCCGCTCACAGACTTTCTGGCCCAGAGGGTTTGTCACCTAAATAGAGCTGAAAGGTAAAAGCTGAAAAGAATGAAGAGATGAAGTGAGTTAAGCTTCATGCAGCAGGTTGGTTTCGATCTGGAGATAAAATCCAGACCTGATTCCTACTCCACTCCAGCTCACACGAGTGTCTTATCCTCTCACTCACAGTGCCTGCCACGTCTCGTTCCTATCAAAAGTTTCAATCCAGGCATATATTTCTCATTTCTCAGACAAGTATTGTTGAGATCCACAGGTCACTCCCTCCACCTAGCTGATCAGTCAATTCCTTCTTCTCAGGATTATGACTCAGTCTAAATCTTCATCTTTCCTGATAACACCATCTGTTGCATATATCTGTCTCTGTTAGATTAGGTAATCTACACAAGGAATAGTACATCTTTTTTGAGTACTTTTCTAAATAGTGTTCTCTGCTTTCCCCCATCTCCTCTAGTTTTTGATTCATATAGTCCTGAGTATATTCCTTGCATGTGTGCAAGAATCTATGTGGTCACACCAGGGTTGAAGTCTGCAACGCACACTTTACACTAAGGTAACAAATGCACATAGATTTTTCTTAACAAAGCACTTCAAGTCATCTTTACTCCCTCTACCTGTGGGCTAGTCACTCCTGCTTTTGCCTTAGCTCACCTTCCTCCAGAATTTTGGCATTGAAAACATCTGCAAGGCATGCTGTAACCTCGTCACAGAAATTGATGTGTTTAAAAATGACTGTTGCTGAAGTTAGGTTTGCAATTTAGATCGTTTAAGTCACCTGTTGACTTGTAAATGTGAGGAAATGGTGAACTACTGCATCTCTCTGTGTGTGCAGAAGAGGAGTGGTCGGTGGTGGTTGGGGGAAACTTCTTAAATGATCATGTGATTGGAAAAAAATGTAGTGTCACATTATGCCTTAAAGATACATTCCCTTTTCAGGAGAAATTATATAGAAGCATAGTAATAAAAAGGATGAAAAGTCCCCCAGGACATTTCTGAATGATATTTCTCTAACTATATACAGAATTTGCAAAGTGAGCTGGAGTTCTGTATTAGCATTTACTTGAGCTAATCAGCAAATCTGCTACTGTCTTTCTACTTGACAACTGATATTGTCATCTCAAAGAAAATAAATACCCTTTATCCTACAGCTTTGTGGGTTTTCTATATGCCACTTGCTTTATCTAAGAAATACAAGTTGATGTTCCAGATGCTTGGCTGAAGTTCTTAATTAAGTTTATTAATTAATTTGATTAATTTATTAAATGTAGGCTATTTTATTCTACCCCACAATATGGTTTATTTTTTCCTTCCTTATTTTTGGAATTCCTCTCATCTTCTGCCTCACAAAAGCCTTCATCTGAAGAGTGGAAATTGCATCTCCTTGCTCCTAGCTTTAAAACATCCAGGTGGACTAGTCATTAGAGACCTCTTTGTGATCCCAGTTTTGGAGTCCATTTATCAGAACATTTTAATAACTTCCTTGTCTCTACCTCTTGGGGATGTAAAAGCTGTGTTACTATAGGAGAGTGACACTAATTTAAGCATGCATCTTAAGAAGGTGGAGATATTTTGAATTTAAATCGATATCTAAACTGCAAATGAAGGTGCAATTTCAGCTGAAGGGGTAGGAATGCCTGTGCAGTGTTTACAAATGTGCATTTCCTAGGAGGCTACAGCATTTTTTAAACTTCCAGCTCATCTGCTTCCATGCTAGTTGCTTTTAACCCCTTATGCTAATCCTTAAGCATTACTTACAGAGTTGCCCAGTCATCCTGAATTCTCTATCCCCCATGCCCTGGCCCTTACAGGGAACTTGTGCAAAACAGGAACCAAAAAATTGTTTAACAATTTTTTATGCCCCCCTGCATAAGGAGCTGCACAACTACACCTATGGGTACAGTCCCTAAGGATGTGGCAGCTCAGTGCAGGTTGCCATGAAATGCAAAGGAAATACTGAAACTCATAATGGAGCTGGCTACACAGCCCAGTATTAATATAATTTGGGGTCTTTTTTCCTTAAATGAAGGGAAATATTCTCTCTGTTGTAAAGGATTTCCAGTCAGAAGGAGAAGCAGCAACCTTTTATTTTGCATTTTATAAGTATAACCCCCACTAGAAACGAGCATACTGCCAGGACCTTTTTTATTTACTTTCTCAATAAGTAGCAAACTGTGATAGTAATTCACAAGATAATTAATACACTGGTTCCTGCATTTCACTGTCTCCTCTTCCTGTAACTATTAGGAACTGCAACGCTGTGGGATACACCTAGTTCCTGTTAATAGGTACTGTGTTGAAAAGGAGAGAGCTAAGCATCCTCTACTTGATCCCCTTTTTAATCTCTTATTCAGTGGGCCTTCTAGCAGAGTGGGAAATATTTTAGCAGGAATTAGTGTGATGCAAGTGTGCCTTGTAAGAAAAAACATCTTGCAGTTGAATGAAAATTAGACTAACAAGCACCCATGATAAAAAAAAAAACACAACAGTTTTATCTAAGACAGTAGAAGAAGATAGTAGCTGCTTTGGGACTCCTGTTGGAAATGTTAGTTTATTGACCTAGGTCATAGCTTTGCAAGTTAATTAGAAATAGTCTGAACTTTAGGCACCTGAGTAGTCCCTCCAAGGCTGGAATGACACTTTTGTGTCTTCATTGAATCAGGGTTTGAGATGCTATGGGGGATCAGCACTACAGTAAGCCACTTATGGACTATGAAGAGTTAAAAAATTCTTTTCAAATGTTTTCCTTGAATCTGGTGAAGAAATATTTCCTGAACCCACAGGTCTTGTTTCACATTTGAACTACTGCATAGCCCATTTGAATATTTTCATAGTGCTTAACATTAGCATCTCTCACACAGTTTACATTACTTTGACTTATGGAGGTCCCACTGTGGAGGATTGGGGAAAACTAAAGTTCTGTATTAGTAAACCCATGACAGAAAAAGAGGCAATTATCTCAAACTTTAAAAGCTCCAAAGTGTAATTCTTGCAATTAATTCCTACAAGGTTCAGAGAATCTAGGCTGGATTTGGTTTGTGGTAGATATTTACATTCTTTTTGGATCAGCTATATATTTATACATAAGAACAGTGATTTCAATAATGATCTTCTACTTAAACTTGCAAATCAAATAGACCTTATGAGACATCTGATATAAATTAGTGAACTATTGCCAAAGGTCCAGCTGAGTATCAGATGCTATGGATAAAGCTAGGTTTTGTGGCACGCCTTTGACTCAAAAAACCCCAAGTTTATAAAGCTTTTTTTTCTGTTTTCTCCCTTAAGATTAGTTATATGTTAGCTGAACACTGCAGTAGGGAAAATACCCAACAAGTGTTGTGAGACATAAAAATAGCCTGATATAACACACACCTGATAAAAACTTAACCTGCAGGAGCTGTTGCAGTAGAGCCTTAGGAAAAAGCCAAATTTATAATTGGCTGCTGTTCATCTGACAAAAAAGAGAGAAATTCAGAGTTCAAAAGGGACTTCAAAATGTGAATCTGTCAGAGCCTGTGCATTGTATTTGCTTTGGATAGTGCATTAATATCTCTGGCAAAGCTTATGCTATTTTGAGTGATGGAGGTCCTACTGTGTGGGACTGGGGAAAAGAAAGGAAAGTTCTGTATTAGTAAGCATGTGACTGGAAAAAAGGCAATTATCTCTTTCTTTAAAAGCTACAAAGTACAGTGGTGGTAGCTTCTGACAAGAGTAAACTAGACGTACACAGCTTAAAGGCAAACTGAGGACATGCAGATGAAAAGTTCAGCCCTCTCTTCCTTCCCACCTCTTTTCTTCACCCACCCCTGTGATCTCTTTGCTACAGTTTGAGAAAAAATCTGGGGCACTTGTTTCTTTTATTTCTTCCACATAGTTATTTTATCTTCATTTTTGGTAGTGTGGTAATGGTATCCAGTGGTTGCTTAGATGAATCACTGATAGATATTCCTTAGGGATATTCCAGAAAAATGCATTCTAGCTAGGACTTATTTCCTAAGTCACAGCATGAATTTGAAACCTATACAGTCTGTCAACAGTAGTCAGCTCCTCTCACTGGTCATGTTTCCATTATTTTCTCCCTGGAATTCTTCTTCAACCCTCCTATTTTTTCCACCCCACCAGCATTTAAAGGCTGCAATGAATCTCTTATATACATACGAAGGTAAGAACACACAGAAAATCCTTTCTTACCTTTGTATTTTATCTTCAGAAAATTACTTTTTTGTACTCACTGTCTTGGTTTGGGATTTACAAGGTACTTCCATTTTTTTTCTTGGGTACTTCACAAGAGAAAAACTGGCTAGGCATTTCTCTTCTTTGAAATCTGCAAGAAGTAGGGGCATAGCCAACAGAAAAAGAAAGGATAAGGAGTATTATAATGAAAAGACAAGTGATCTTTATTCAGGGATCTCAAATCTTTAAATGAAAAGTGATGTGTTCAAAGGCTCCACATCAGTTAACGAGGTGAATGCTGTTGCTGTATTCAGTAGTTGCTTCTGAAAGTGCAAAGTAATATCCCCAAAGTGCAGGCTGTGTCATGAAATTGCCTAAGAGCTATGGAGGGGGTTTGTCCTGTTATGTCTGAACCCTTCCTGTGTGTTTGCACCATGCTGGTAGCGACCAAGACTGGTTTGAAACTAGGAACTCGTTGCAGAAGCTGCTCCTGGCATGTCATAGCATCTCACTGAAAAACACTCCCAGCAGTGCCGTTACCTTGTATGGGCAGGCTCCTCTCCCAGCTCCGCTTTTGGAGTGGCTAGCACATCAGAGCTGCCTCCTCAGAAGACCTTTCCAGCTGGCCTTCGCTGGTGGTGTCAGCTGCTTTTAGAAAACAATCCATCTTTGCTTTCACTCTGTTATGCAGTGGGCAAATTTCTAAAGAAAAACACCTTCAGAGCTGGATGAAAATCATTTCCTAAACCTGCACGACAATGTATCTATCACTGCAAGCAGGACTAAATGCTCCCGTGGCCAAACTTGATGTGATGTTGAGTGAGTGCTGCTGGCTTCCCCATATGCACCCATCCTGCCACGTTGGCTACTGTTGGCATAGGGCTAGGGAGAGCAAGGCATGAGGCACAGGGAGGGAGTGTGGCTGTGTTCACCCCAGCCTGTAATTCTGCACTCACGAGAAGTGGATCTGGGCAGCTGAAGAGCTGCACAACAGGCATCTGGCTTGCTTCAAGAACAGGCTCACAGCTGCATATTATTTTGTTGTTGAACTAGAGAACAGATTCATAGTAAGGGAGGATGCTGCATGTTGGTACAATGGCTGCATACTGGCTATAGGGCAATAGACAGACAACTGCCAATGCAGCCAACTGGTAAAAAAAGAAACTCCAAACATTCATCTGTCAAAACTGGCAGAGTGAATTAATACCTGATCAGCTCTCTACATCCAAGAGCTGTAATGAACTCTGAAGCCAAATGCCCTGTATTGCCAAAACACAGCCTTATTATTGGTGAGATTCTTGGTAAAAGCCATATAGCTTCTACGGCTGCAGCGGCTGAGGGTGTAATTGCATGTTTGTCTGGGGAGAATGCTTGGGAAGCGCTGAAGGCTTCATTGCAGTTCCTGTCCCAACTTTCCCAGCTATGCTGACACAGCTCAGCGAAAGCTGAACCAGCGAGCTAGGTCACTGAAGTTAGTTTGCTGTTACTTTTCAAAGTTACCATTAACCCAAAGCATTTGAGTGATCTGGTTTACTGAGCACTCAGATAAAGAGTTGCCATGGCACACCAGGGAGGGTAAGACTGCAGTGTGAGGTGAGAGGCAGAGTGCATAACTACGCTGAGCCAACTGCTCTGTTTTGAGCTCTCTGGCAATCCCTCCATGTCAGGGTTGAAGAATATGGTGTGTATTTTGCAGCATTGCCCCCAGAGGTATGAGTATCTTAGGAACAGTGTACTATTAAACTGGCACTTCTAACCAAGCAGTCTTCATCTTAAAACAGACAGACCAAGCTAGAAGATGCTTGTTTACAGTAAAACAAAAGCTTTAGAGTGAGCAAATTGGTCTTGTGGTGTTTAATTTGTGATTCAGGCTCATCTATGACTGTCCCTGTTTCTCTGCAATTAAGAGCATGTAAGTGCATGTAAACATTTAGCTTAGTCAGACTTGGGTGCCAAACTTCTCTTGCTTTTCAGTGTCATTTGGGTGCTAAACTGTTATTTCTTCCTTTAAAAGCAACTCCAGGATTTAAGGTGGTTTTTCTTTTATTTGTTTGGTTGGTTGATTGGGATTTTTTTGTGCCTAGTTTTTGTATTATAGGGCTCAAGTAAGTATTATACAATTCTCTCACTGGTATTGCAATAATAATTACATATAGTATTGGCACTTCTGTAGCAAAAAAAGCCACACAAAATTTTTAGCAGATCTTAGCTAACTAGGATACTTGCAGGGTGCCATGTCACAATCAAAATCTTGTGTTATTTTCTCTGGGGGAAAGCCCCAATGACATCACATTACATTATCCCCTGCTGGGGATTTTCTCTCTCATGTCTCCTGCTTGGAGCTAAAAAGATTGTAAGTTGGGTGTTCAGTGTCCCACAGAATTAACAAAAATGCCAGACTAGAAAGCAGTGGTTTCTATTTATTTTAATCAACTCTACAGCAGTTTGGTTCATCATCCTTTCAACAAAAGAATTGTTTGTCCCATTTTTGTTATTAGATCTCAAATTAAATCTTCCAGGGGAGGCACAAAAATTAATTGGTATAATAAATGTACTTGTATTTGCTGATGTATTTTAGCATACTACAATTCAGATATGATGCATATGAATAGTATTTAATAAAAGTTTACCTAATGGGACATATAATAAAATAATTTTTCTCCTTTTTTTTTTTTTTTTTTTTTTTTTGTTTGTATGCGGCTATAGTGATGGGATTTCTCTTGTCATATTTTCCTCTGTCTGTCTAGGCTTTTATACTGCTGATGAGCAGAAGGCAGAGGAGATAAGGTCACTCTTCCTGTACCACTGTCATCAGCAGTAACTGATGTAGTTGCCACAGAAATAATAGTATTTTTGTTTCTTCTTTCCTCTGAGACCATACAGAAACTCTTCTGAATTTTAACAAAAGGCTCAAAGTGTCTGGTATGTACAAAAAGGCCTCTGTCATCTTGTTTCTTCCTCCTTAATATTGAAAGTAGCCACCAGAATCATAAGCCCAGCATGGTGGCAGTTGCCTCACACAGTGACTCTGTTTATTTTGTTTGCATGGAGCTTTGAAGTCAGATCCTCATTGTCTTTTAATCAGGAGAAACTCACTGACTTTCTAGACTTCACTTTCAGACACTGAGTTATCCAAGATGTGGGATCAAAGACATGGTGTGGAGCAGGCAAAAGCTGAGAAACACAAGTGTGATGTTTCCTAATGGGATGTTTGGATGACTAGAAAGTTGAGCAGTAGACAAAAACCCTTTTTTCTTTCCTCCTCCATGCTTTGTTCCCTGCTACTCTGTAGGTGGCAGATACATTGCTAGCCATCCATGCCTATGATGTGTCGCCTGTGGTTAGAAGGTGTTCTTGGGCTGCAAGACACTCTTGCGTTATTTGCTTTCTAATCACAGAAAAATGACTACTTTGTAGTGGAGAACAAAGTCTTTTTCTTTCTGTCTTTCCATATTACCTTGCAATGTTTTTCGAAATACGTGTTTTCTCTGGAACAGACTCACCGATGAGGAGCAAATCTGTGTCACTGCTTTGTATGTGTTATTTCTTACTGCTACTGTGTAGATGACCTCAAATCTGAAAAATAAAAAAACCCAACCAAACCCAAGTTCACTTTCTAAATATAGTAACCATACCTTCTTTAGTTACAGTTTTCATTGCAGTTTGAAAGATCAGCGCTTGCCTCAGTTATTACCAATCCCATTTTTGCATATCAGGGCAGGATCCAAGGGATCTTATCAATTATATATATATTGTAAATACTTGAAGGGAGACTGCAGAGAAGAGGTAGCCAGGCTCTTCTCAGTGCTATCCAGCAACAGGACCAGAGGCAGTAGGCACAAACTAAAACACAAGAGGTTCCCTCTGAACATCAGGAAACACTTTTTCACTGTGAGGATGATCAAGCACTGACACTTGACTGCATCAAGCACTTGACTGCATCAAGGTTGCCCACGATGGTTATTGAGTCTCCATCCTTGGAGATATTCAAAAGCCATCTGGACATGGACACGGTGCTGGGCAACTGGATGTAGGTGGCCCTGCTTGAGCTGAGATTGCTGGACCAGAGGACCTCCAGTGGCCCCTTCCAACCTCAACCATTCTGTGATTCTGTGACTCCTTGAACTGGTTTTTCTCCTAGAAGGTCTAGATATCTACTGTTTAAACAGACATGAGCCATTTATAGTTATGCAAATTAAACTCTTTCAAAACATTGCTCCTGAAAATCCATCACATGGAGAAATGTTTCTGTCATTTGCCAGGACAAGTCTGTGTCTTCACTTCTGCCTTAATGCTGCATGAAAATAAAGGGTATTTCAATCCTGCAATAATGTTTTAATGAGCACCAAGGCTTTTTCAGTTCCCTTGGCCGTTACCAGTTCCAGTTCAGTCCATTATTAGTAGTTCAGGTATAGAAACAACAGGTAAAGCTGCACGTAGAACCAGCAAACCTTATTGTTGAGAAGATGCAATTCCACATACTTCTCCAGGGCAGTGGAATGGAGATAAGGTTACCCATGTCCCTTTCCCACTCCTGGTCCTGCAGGAAGGGTTGCTTCATAGCAGAAATAGGAACTAGCAATGCCACTGTGGAAGGAATATCATCTGGCCAAAGAGTGCAATGCAAAGTACTCTAGCAGTTGCCATTATCTTTCTGCTGTCACCTATCCATGGGAAATGGAAAAACACGTCCCCTGTCTCAAGCTCTTGGGAATCAGGCTGTAGGCAGAGTGAGCTGAACAACACAATTTTTTTATTATATTTTTTTTTTAAATACAGCTCTATCATTTCCAGTCATAAATTTAAGTGGAAAGTTTAAGGATAGGAGACTGCTGAAAAATTTGCTGGTTTGAAAGTTATGGGGTTTACTTACTATTGAAAGTAAAAGGAATTGTCAGCTAAACAGGGATCTCAATTGTGAAAAAGAACATTGGTCTATCTATTTGCATGGGTAATATCATCATAATATCTGAGCACTTTACAGGTAGGAATTTTCTCAGTTCACTGTAACTCCATCAGAAAAAGTTCATGTTCTGTTCTGAAGTGGGAGCAGTATCAAGCTCACTAAAGGTGTGAACACTTCCGTCACTGAACTACACATGAATTTGCCTATCTGTAGGAGTTGGCTGCTGCCCCTAACATTACGAGAGTATTAACCACATACAGCCAAATGAAAGTAGGCATGATGGAATGAAAAGAGTATGAACATAATCTACCAGCATTTATAATATTTTTCATTCCTCTTCTCAACAGAGTCACTGCAACTGTGCCTTAGAGACTTTTTGCCCCATAGGATCGTCATCTGGACGACGAAAGGTGGGATGTGGAATGTTTGTTTTCTGTTAGGTCATGGTCCTGTATGAAGAGATTTAAGGGCCAGAGGAAACCCTTAGTGGGGGAAGCAGAAGGTTGCTTCTTTCCTGTGATGAACTGTGGCTGTTCAGAGAGAGGAGACTCTGGACAATGTGGCAGGTTCAAGGGACTGGTGCACTCCTGATAAGAAGCAGGAGCAAACACAGTGCCAAGCCTCAGAGGTGGTGAAAAGAAAAAAGACATTTCCTGGGGACCAGAGGGCATGGCATATCGTTTTCTGCATCTCTGAATGGATGGACTGAAATCAAACCTGGAAACATGGAGATCTCTAGGGGCACAAGTCAGTGTGATCGAGATTTTAATCTAGCCCCCTTTATTTCTCTTCTGCCTCACCAATTCTTCTGGTAACTGCACTTGACAGGTTGAAATTTACGCTGGGTTTCCTGTATTTTAGAAAGTTGTTTGTCTTAGTTTGTACTTTAATCAAAATTCAGCTTTAAGCTTACAGGGCATTTTGATTTTTTGGGAGTTCACCTCAAGCTAAAAGTGTAGGTAGATCACCTTCAAACTCTCTTTTCACACTGTAGGTATTTAGAACAAATTTTCCCATAAACTACAGTAGTATGGATAAAAACAGGAAAAAAGAAAAAAACTTGAAGGAAATTGCATAGGTGTGATACATGTACATGCACACTCCCATAATGAGAACAACTAATTCCAGCTAAATTGTTTTGAGCAAACTGTGCTAATTGTGTACATGTCTGTCAGTTTATAGTGATTCACAAACTTCTAGGCTTTCAGACAGGAGCAAATTTCCTGTTTGTGTGCTTTTTCCCTACATGATGTGTTCAAGTACTTTGAAACAAGCAAATTCCAGGTACCAAAATATTATGCATCAGAAATTAGAAAAGGTGAAAAGTGTTTTTACAGTGTATGTATTCTCACTGTTCCCCCAGTTTCAAATGCAGAGATAACAAGCAGTTGAAAGGGAAAGGGAAAAGGCGCTGGTAGTGGAGGTGGTAGGATGCAATGGTAGCCTGGCAGTGCTACTGGAAGTTAGAAGGCACCACTGGTGTTTCCGCAATGTGCAGATTTTGAGTGCTTTCAGGTATTGCCAGTGTTGCCAGCTGAGCTGAACTGGGTATCCAGAACCCAGAGCAGGTGGCAAGCATATTTCACTGAAGCTTACCCAGTTGTGTTTTACTAGCTCATCATATGCAGGCTGGCCCATATGGATGAACATGTGCTGCAGTCACACATCTCAGTATTACCAAGCTCTGCAAGGAGGACTGGGATTAGAGAAAATGGATGAGAAAAAGAGATGAAAGTATGTAGATTTGTATTCAGACTTTATTCAGTACTTCCAATTCACTAGTACTATTCCATTGACTACATCTGATACATAATCATCAAAAGACTAGTTTGGATGGGAGTCAATTCAGTGTAGATCAATAACCTCCACTGACGTCCTTGTTAACGTGTCAAGTTTAATGTACCTGGTATTTGTATTAGTTGGGTGAAAACTAGCTTGAGGAGCTCCATATTGTGCTGAAGCCATGTCTGAAGCTGCAATGTCAAGTCATATATGAAGGTCCCCTAATGCCAAGGGGATGGACTTCTACAGAATAGGTCTTTGTTAGGCAATGAGAACTGTAGGGGCCCAACACTAGTCATAACATTTGATATCTACAAAATCTCAAAGCTTTAAAAACACCTTCTAAGATTTTTTTTATTACTATTATTTTTGAGTAGTTAAAAAAACTATGTTTTTAACTAGTTGCAAAGGCATCATAATGCTATCTCAGATCCAGGAACCCTAATTGCTGTTTCTCAGCAGGAAGTTAAAGTCTCTTTAAAAAGGCATACAGACATTTCCATGTTCTGTAAGGAAGGCTGTCCTACAGCATTGAAAGCAAGCCTTCTTTCTTGGGAGTAGGTGATTTGAGGTTGCAGAACTGTATCTTATGGTTAGGTCACAGCCTTTCAGTGACTCAGTAGCAGGATCTCCTTATCCTGTCATCTCTTTTCATCAAGCTAACAGAATTTAAGACTTTTCCAGCCTTTGCCCTTTTGTCAAGCTTGTCTAAATTTGGCCAATGAGTTCAAAAGTCATGCTGAGGACAAGGTCTTAGAGACATGAATGTTCGCACAAACCACAAAAGCACTTTGGAAAACAGATCTGAAAACAATACCACACTACAATACAGAAAAGGCTACAGAAAAGGCTGCCTTGGTTTGTGGAGCATAGTAATGGAGCTGCCTGAACATATGATTTGTCTAGGCTACAGTTTCACTGAAGTAGGATTTTATAACATTTTCTGGAGATAGAGCTCGTTTATCTGTGATTGGTATGATAACTGGAGCATTTGTCTTAAATTTCCAGAAACTGTAACTCCCATGTATATATATTCACCTGGCAGTCAGAATAGCTGTTGGAAATCCCACCAAAGGCTTGTTGGTTTTAATCCAATATCCAGGCAAAAACCCAAACTGTTTAACAGTTTGGACACTGAGATTTGTTAGCTCAAGAACTGAGTCTATGCCGGGTCCCAATAAGCAGTCTGTTGCTGCTGTTGTTTTTTATGACCAGCTTTAATTCTACGTTGCACTCTCCAAGCTCTGCAGCCACTCAGTTTTGTGGTACCAGTGCTGACTTGGCAGCAGCGGAGATGAAGCAGTCCTCCCTTTGTAACAAGGCAGGTAAGCATGCAGGCAGAAGGAATGGGTGTAAAGCAGCTTAATCCACTTTAATCAACAGCAGCCACCAAACAGTACTCTATTAAGAAATAGGCGGACTCTCTCAGCCAAATCTAAGGAAAGATTCTAACAAAAAGGCTCTCAAAGACTCTTGTGAGTGCTGTGAAATTGTACTTGTACCAATGAATGGCCTGGGGTGGTCTGTCCAGTCTGACATGTAATGAATCTGACTTGATTTACGTGAACAATTTGAGACATAACTTCTTCCAACTGAAAACTAAGGCTCTGGCAAGAATGATTATGTCATAATTTATCAATGAAATGGGCGTCCAACATGCAGAGTCAGCAGGATCTTTTCCTTAGCCTAGGTAACAGACACTGTTACCCTTTGCTCAGTCAGAGGTGAGATACTGCTCTTTCGGCTTCATTAAGCTTATTAAAGAGCCTATGGGTTATTTAGAGTTTAAATAAAACTCAACTAGGAATCCATTGCTGCTTTGCGACTTACCATTTTTTTCACAGTTAGGTCTATTTCTATGAAATGCAGTCGGGATTCTAGGTGTTGTTTCCAGGCTTTTTTATCTGAAAACCCATAAAGGAATTAACCAAAGCTGACCATAGGATTTTGGTTTAGTCTATGTACTATGAGTTCATCTATCTTCCTTATGTTCTCTTTGACTTTCAGTTAAGGCAAAATAAAATGTAGTCTAGTAATTTTCTACTATGTTTTCTAAGCTATTATCACATTTGTTTCAGGATTTTTAGTTTGTAGTGTTTTGGCATGATCTTGGTATAAATTTAGATGTTTCAAGTGCAGATGCCAAATTTTATTAGCCTTTATGAAGACTTTTTTTGTTACTGGAGAGTATGCTGTAACTCTGTCATATAATCGTTTGCCATATCTTAGAACACTGCAGTTGTCAGGGGTGCCAAACTATCCAGTTCAATAGTCTTCCATTCATCAGTGCTGAAAGTCTCAAAGGCCATGACCATAAGAAAGGGCTTAGCTTCCCTGCCTGCCAGGGAAACTCACCTCTCAAATGCAAGATGCTCAAATTGCTGTTCCTGATCTTGAAATTATCTCCATTGCTGCATCATTTGAGGTTTCAGCTAACTAGTGATATGTTAGAAGACAATATCCTTTGAGAGGCTTAAATAAGCTCCCGAAGTGAAAAGGTTTTCTTTCTCATAGTAGAGTGTGTAAGCCTTGTGTCTACCTGGTCACTTGCCAGGACTGGCTTTATTTGGCTCATATAGCCCAATAAATGTTTGAGCTGTTAATTCCTCCCTGACCAAGCAACAATTTGTGGTCCCAAAGATACCTATTGGTACTACAGCTCCAAATGTGCAGCATGATTTGGAGCATTTGTTTTTACTTCAACCCAGCATAAGAGCTAAAATGAGAATAATGTATAGTCATAAGTACTTTTCTATGCAAGGCTTCTATATACTGGTGGGAAGGACTGGTTTTCTTCATGTTTTGTACAGCTGTCATAATTAGGAGGTGGTGGGATTGTGCCAGTAAGCACCATACAAAGCCTAACCACTGGCAGTCTTTAGGGACATGCTCAACAGATGAATGGAAAACAATGGAAGAAAAGAAGACAAACCCAATATTATAGATGGCATTCAGCTAAACACTGTGGAGTTTTGCAGGAGTAGTTTTTTTCTTGCATTCAGGATGCAAAATGCACAGCCAGAAGAAACACTTTTATGGGTCATTTCTTCTGACCTCATTAATCGTGTAGGCCATAAGTCTTTCCTAATTGACTTAATTATCACCTGAACTTGAAAAAAACCCCAAACAAACAAACAAACAAAAAAAACAAAGCACAAAACCACTCAGACGCCAAAAAACTACCTGAAGACATCCCATCCTTACTGAAACATTTCCAGTGATTGACATTCTACCCTGTAATATTTCTAACACTTTAGTGGTTAATTATCCTCACTGTTAAAAATGTCCGCCTTATGGATGGCTTGAATTTTGTCTATTTCTAGCTTGCAGACATTGGTTTTCTTATGCTTTTGTTTGCTAAATTAAAATAATGAAGGGACATTTATAGGTAGTGCTGCCCTGCCTTTGATCAAATTGTACCTCCATCTCCTTGTCATTAGGCTAAGAAATGTCAGCATAAGGCATGTGTTTCAGTGCATTTAATCATCCAAACAACTGTTCTCAGAACCTTTGTCAATTTATTGTCATCTCCCCTGTAGCATGGACATCTAAACAGGATGATATTCTGGCTGTAAGTCTCACACCATGCAAAATACCTATATCTTGTACTTTAATCTCATTTGGGATTCTCTTGCTTACTTACCCAACAACAGCATGAAGAACTGAAATCTTTTAACAGAGGTTTGTGTCAGAGTTGGATCCTGGAGACAGTTAACAGCTTGCACAGAGTAGCTAGACATTCCATGAGGCATCTCATGTTTTGCATTTTGCTGTGGCCAGTGCCATGAACAGTATGTGTTGCGCTTCAACATTATTGGAAGAATCCTGTACAGGAATACATCTTCCTTTTCTAGCTTACCACATTTTCCAGCTCTCCTGAGCAATTCTTGTACAGCTGTACACTTCAGTACATAGTTACCCTAGGTCAATCATCTTGCAGAAGCTTACGGGTGTTTTTTCTGCTCCCTCCACAGTGCCGTTAATCTTAAGGTCTGCTTCAAGAGCTTCAAGATGTCTTCCCTTTTCTACTCTTCAGGAATACCAACAATACTGACGTTATGCTTTCCTTTTTTGTTTTAGAACCTTGTCCTACAAGGTCTTAATTTCTTTGAAAATTTCCCCTGTTTTGCCTTCGTCTCACCAGCTTTAACCAGAGATATTAATTCTCTGACTCAGTAATTTACTTTTTAAGGTCCAAGTTTGTGTGTTTGGGAATAAGAGATTCAAGTGTAGAAAGATGGCTCTTATGCATTTAAGCTTTGTCCTATTTAACCATTTAAGCTTTTTCCTATCAAATGCCAGACCTCTCATTCACTTTCTAAGCTACTCAAGCTCCAAGACAAGGTAGTGCTTCTTTTAAAGCACTGGGTTTCTCTACTATGACATCTACTGTGCCCAGGGGTATTATCACCCCTTTCCTTTGGAAAGACCATAGGAGAAGTCCTTTCTCCTGTTGTGGCTGGCCTGAGGGCTACACAGCATGTGGACTTGGGTCTTGCTGCATCTAGAGGTCTCTGCAGCATCATCTGGGTAAGGACTGTTAACATCTTGATGAAGAAGAAGGATTACATACGTTATGCTGAGGGAAGTTAGACAATTTCAATGTACCAGTAACTTGCCTTTCTTTCTCTACTTTCCACTGTGAGCTTTACAAACTTCCTCTGAACTATCATGGTGCCTTTGGGGAACATGAAATTGATCTGGAAATCTCCATGCCTCTTTTTTTTTTTTTTTTGAGACATTGATTTCTAGTATTTTCTTTTCCAGCTGAGCCTAACAGCAGCTTTTGTCTTTGTATTTTGGCATCTTCACTTCTACTCCCAGCAGGAAGTGGAAAATGCATTAGAAAATGAAATTGAACAATAACAAGGACAAACAGGAGGAAAAATAATAAAATAAAAAGAGTCACAGAAGGTTCATATGTTGTGTTGTGTGTCTTCCTCCTGAGGTGGGTCTTGATCCTGCCAACTGTTCCCCCTGGAAGAAAGTTTATGCCTGTGGGAACTCCTGCTGAGTTCAAAGTTACTCACATGAATAATTGATTTCAAGGTCTGGGACATAGTTTGCAATTCCTTTTTCAAGATAAGTTCATTATTATCAGATCTCATCATGCTCCAAACTTTACTGTGTTAGGGACAAGTTGGTCAAATAGATACCTGATTTTTTTATTGCAGGAAGAGCAAGCAATTGGCAATCTGCAAAATAATAGTAATGAAAAAAAGAATTACTCTCACTCTTTTGTTGGGTTAGGTTTTCATCAGAGTGGAGAGCTTTGAACAGCTTGTTCAGCAAGAGTTCAAGTCCCAGGGGAAGGAGGAGAGCTCAGAAAGGCTTTACGTTTTACAAATGTTTAAGTGGTATTATTCATCGCATAATACACTACCCTGGTATGTGCTTCAGAGCTCTGCCACCGCATCTTCTGCCATATAATTTTCTAGAAGTCATAGATCTCCAAATTTGTATTCAAGATAATCAGTGTAACGTAGAGATATTAAGTAATAATTGAAATGGTTTCTAGCTACTTCAGCACAAATGGTCTTATTTGGATTTATTTCTAGCAGTGTATCACATTGATATAAAAAAACTCACTGAATGCGGAGGTGGGAAAAGCAAAGCACAGAGTTCTAGAGGATGAGAGAAGGAAGGAAAGAACAAAGAGGACTTTTCTCCAATCAAATGCAGATGGAAATGGCCCTAAAGCTTCTGGGAAAACAGGCTTTCTCCTGACAATGAACATTTTCATGCAGCAAAATCCCTTTTTGAGACTCGTTAGCAAATGCTGTGATGTTGCTTATTTTTTACAGCAGTGTCTAGTTATTTCAAATTGATTAGGAAACCTCTGATGTGAGAGAGTGAATCATGAGCTATTCCAGGTATTTCTGTAATTGGTTATCATGCTTAATTACAAATGTTTCAGTACAACTAGTTTGTTCTGAACTTGACTTTTCCTGCATTTCAGTTGCTGCTTAGTGTATGTGTTAGTTTGAAAAAAAAGAAAAAAGAAAAATTAAACTTCTGGCTTTTGTTCTAAAAGAGTTGAAGATTTACAGAATGATGGAATAATTTAAGATGTACTATCAATAGTCATTTAAAAACAAAGGAACTAGACTACCTGTCGATTGATCACCTATCCATCTAAAGGACATCTGTTCTGTTACCAGTCTTTTTTGGGTCAAATTACAATTCCTTCAGCACAGCAACTGCTATTTGCCACTTACTGGTTAAGGTTTTTGAAAACAGAAGTCCCGAATCTCTTCTCAGTTACACTGACATGCCATTTTTTTTAACTCTGCTCTGCATGCTAAACTGCATAATCCAGAAACTGGAAGATGCAGTAGCCTGCAGTGCTTGTGGGAACTTCATAAAGAAAAATTGCTATCAGAATTATGGTATGTCAGAAAAAAAGCCTTGTATGTTGAAAAGAAACAGGAGACACTTCGAAGAATGCTGTTGTCATTTAGTGTGGGCACCTGTTTGTTTTGCAACACTACAGCAGCCACTGACATCACTCATAAAAAGAGAAAAAGGCAAAGCACCAGGACAATAGAGAACACTTATGGTGACACAAAATCATTGTTTGTCACAGGCTGGAGTAAATTGCTTGAACAAGATGTTTATCTTCTTAACTGGTTACAATACCCCTATTAACAGGATACAAAGCCTCGTTTGGACTTTCCTTCTTCTAGAGGGGACAACACATCTAGGAACTTAGCTTTCAGGGATTTACACCCCTATCACTAAAGTTCTGTAGTTTGTGGTAAACTTGACATTTGAAAAAAAAGAAAAAATATTTATCACTCAGCTCTGTCAGGAGACTGAATATTGCTAATGACAAGACTGTGCACCAAATATTGCTTCCAAAACTTACTCTGTTCTTTTTAGCTCAGTCATAGCTTTAGGCATCATCACCTGTTCTGATGAGCAGGGTAGTGCTGCGCTGTAAGAGCCTTACATCTCCATTTCTATAGGAGTGACTGGTAGGCGGAAAGGTTCTCTGAAGAATTAATAAGATTTAATGACCCAATAGCACAAGTATAGTTACTTTATCCAAAATACCTTGCAACACCTGCATCAACACAAATGCTTCTGTGTGCTTGGGTCTCTTCTCATTAAATAAGCCACCTAACCAAACTGTGTGTGTTTGGATTGTAATTCATTACTCAAAATGAGCTCCACAGGGGTTTTCTCTGGGTGGGAATGCTCCTCTGTACCTTATCCTGAGGGCTTGTTTCAAAAGGCCGGATAAATGAGAAGCTGATATTGTCCTGCCAGGTTGCATCTCTGCTGGTTTCAGTAAGCTTCTGGACTTTACTGTCAGTTTCTTATTTTTTGGGAACTAAATACAAGAATAATGTCTGAAGTCCAAGCTCATCTTTTGTCCTACCGCAATCAGTACTTGCTCTATGGTCCTGAGATCTTCCAATGTGACCTCATAGGAAGCTGACTAAATTCTAGCAAACAATAATCTTTCATATTTACACATTTCCCAAGTTTGTAAAAATTCAAATGTCAGCTAAATCTGTGGAGACACTGAATCTTTTTCCATTTGGTAGTTGGTATTATATGAAAGGAATGCGGGACTTTTGAATTAAAGGGTAAAAAGCCCTGTTCTAGTTCATGCAGGTTTTTTTTCATCATTGTGAATATGAAGTAAAGAGAAAAAGCTCTTACATTTGACATTGATGTAGTTACACCAGTGTTACTTACTTGCAGACTAGAGAGAACCATAAACGTTTAAAAAATCAAAATTTAATTTAAGTCTCAGCTAAATGAAAATTTTCATTTGTGCTTTTGAAGAATAAAAAGCAAGCTCTGAAGGCTTTTCTCTCTACAGTGCAACTATCATTTCTTGCTGTCCAAAGTGTTCTCTATCAGCACTTCAGTTAAGCCTCTGTGCTTCTGCTGGCGCTAACACTTTTCTTATATTTCCCAGCATTTGCACAGCAGTGATTCACCTCTCTTGGTGATAACAGCAGTCAAAGGGGCTAACTTGGACTAGCTGCTGGCATTTTAATCTTGCTCAGAGCAGGCAAGAGTGAAAATCTTGTCACTGCCTAGCCTGTGTTTATCCTCCCTGTGGTGAAGCTGTGCTGTTGGTGGTAGCGCTGCGGAAGTTTTGGGAAAGTGCTCATATTGTGAAAGCCTGTTGGCTCTATGACAAAAGCAGAGACCTTCATTTGACAGGTAAAAGTGCTTACAAGAGAACACAGGTGTATATATGAGGGAATAAGCAGACCCTGAAGTAGCCTGAACAGGGACAAAGGAGAATTTCCTACTTATCCCAGCAAAAATGTATCTGCAAAGTCTGAACTTTGATATTTGTTTTGAGAGTTGAATAGATATTCAAATGAGATAATTTGGCCCTGTGGATTTCCTGGAGCATAAGCTAACAATTTGTCACCTTTCATATTCAAAAAAAATACAATTTCCATGGAAATAAAAAGAAAAAAAGCTACTTCAGAAGTCTTTCATGAGGGTATTTTGCTGAGATTAGTGAAGAGTAAAGCACACAATGTGATAAGAATAGAATTCCTAGAGTCTGCTCTCTTCTCAGTGGGGAACTATTCTCTTCTTTTCCTCAATATGCATACCCCCCATAAATGTTAATGGGAGCTATTCACAGACAAGAACAGTCCCAGAGACTCCAATGTATGCAACTCCCGTTCACCATAATAAGCAGGGAATTTTGATTCTCTTTGTGCCAGCCTTAGGTCTCTCTGAGAACTTGTGCAAATAAGATGTGGGTATGAACACCCAAATAAGTTTCTACAGGAAAAGTGAAGCTGTGAATTTGCAGTGTTTCAGCAGCTCCATGGTAACATTTTTGCATGTATACTCCTATCCCACGGTAACTGTAATCTGAAGCATTTTATCCTTCTGTGAAAGAAAAGAAAGTATGAGACACAATGCATTAACTATAGGTTTAAGAATGTGGAAAAGGAAGGGTTATGTACTACAAATTTATATTTTAGGTTACCCTGCAAAAACCGATTTAGGTGTCCATGGACTGAGAGGGATGCCTGGGCAGACTTCGGTAAGGTGCTGGGATGGAAGGAGGGTTTGGTAAGGGGGATGATTATATGATACGGAGGCCCATTTTTGAAGGGTGTGAAGTTTCAGCAGCTCACAGGTACCAAAATGCTGATTACAGACTGACTAGTGACTGGAAAATAACTTGCTGGCAGCACGAAGCATGAAGGTAACTGATGTGGACGCTGTGATTATAGGGCCTTGGAGAACTGAGCTTTTCAAATCATCTTGGACAAGAGGCAAGCCAGAGGGCCTTGGATGCTGCCTAGAAGGGATGCTGACAGATAGAAGTCATGGTGAGAATGGGACCCTGGGCAGCGGCACATGCCATGTCATTTTAGCTGATCCTGAATATCAACACACTTAAGCTGTTGTCAGAAATTAATAGGAGTCAAGTTCAGGGATCAGGTGAGGTGAAATCCCTCTGCCTGTGTGTGCAGAATGCTCTGACGCTGGATTTGTGGGAGAAGCATGACACATTAAGCATGGCTTTTGTTGGGAAAGAAAATGTTACAGCAGCAATTTGAGCAGCAGGAGACTGGGATATACTCCTAGCTCTGCCAAAGTTTTGCTCCATTGCCTCAGGCAAATTGCTGAAAACTGTCATCAATTTTGGGTCCCTGGATTTTTGGATGCCCAGCTCAAATAATCTGGGGTCTGATTTTCAGAGGTGCTTAGCTACTGCAGTTTTTATTGACCATGATTGATATCTAAGGCTCAGCATACATGCCTTAGCTTGCTCACCTGAGGTATTTTGAATCCTTCTTAAAAATTTTGTCATGATCTTACTGCGTCTAAGCTTGCAATGCAAAATCAGTTGTGATAGTGCTATCTACCAAACACAAGTGTCCCAACATGAAATATAAATAACATTAAACCTTTGCATTGGAGATGCTATTTGTGTAAGGTATTAATTTCTTGATTACATTCTTTAGGTAATTTTTTCCACTAGAGAGAAAGTCTACTTAAAATCAGAATTTCACTTGGTGAAGTGTCTTGATGATGACCTGTTACAGTTAGTAATAACACTGCAAATGGCACTGGGTAGAAAAAAGGATGGGAAGCCAAATATGATTAATAATAGTTGCAATATTCTCAGTGTTAACAAATTATCAGCTGTTTAAATTTTTAATGAATAGGAGTATGAGCAGCAATTTGACTGTCAACAGACATCAGTATTGATGTGTGTGAGTGAAGCATGGCAAAGCAAAGATCAAGGGGGGAGGATAACTGAAACTACATAGCTGTGAATGACAAGTCAGCACTTTCTGAAAAAACTTCTGAGAGCATCACAACTTCAGGTGTAGCCCTCTATAATGATAAGAAAAATGAATCTTTGCAAGGGCAAGTGAACCGTTTCATAGCAAAGGTGCATTCATTTTCTTTGGGATTTTCCTATATCAGTTTAGCTGAGCTGGCTGTTAATTACAACAGCAAAAAGACATGTAAGAAGTTGGATGGGAATATGGAGAAAGAACAGAAGACTGAGTACCTCAGGCTAGAGACCCAGTAAGCAGGTAGAGTACTGCAATGTAAAGCTGTGCTTCTTTCTGCTCCTTTCACTAAATTTTAGGAGTTTATCACAAGCTGCTTAAAGAAAACCCCTAACTTATTGATTAGATCAAAGCCTCACATAATGAATCCAGAGCCTAGAACAATATTATTTGGTTTAAACGAGATCAGTATATTTGAAACGTAAAAATTTCAGTAACAACTTCAAATCTCCCTCTCCAGCCCAACCTGTCAGTTTCAAAGTTTTCTTTTCCTGTAACTTTCAAAGCGTCTTTGATTTTAAAGCTTAGATCTCTTCTCTGAATCGTAGTGTGCAGTATTTTTCTCACTTTTTATTTTTTGCGTTTGCATTCTTACGTTGTGAATTCACAGAAATAACTTTTGTCTTTGTGCATCCAAAGGAAAAAGTGGTGGGTTTGGATTTTTGTTTGTTTGTTTTGGTTTAGGGTTTTTTGGGGGGTTTTGTTTGTTTTTGTTTATTTTCCTTTCATTTTTTTTTTTTCTTTTTAAAGGAGAAAGATTCAGATGGAGAAATAGAGAGGGCAAAATTTCTGCATCGAAAAGTACTGCTTCCACTATTTTTTTTTAGATTGGAAACTCAGAAGGCATTTTGGGTTTTTTTCTGCAACACATTTTTGCCTTTATTAGTAGTAGCTGTGAAAGCTTCATTAACTAAGTGTATGGAAAATACAAATGCACCAATTATAGATTAAAAATATTAATACTAGAGTAACTCTTTCTGGCTTAGTAGATTATACCAGTATTTCTGTTATATCATCAATAATCTAAAGATTAAAGCTCTTTTTTTTCCACTTTTCATTTGAGAGATCAAAATGCTTTAAAGACATTAGCTAATTCTCTACTAATCCTGGGAGATTGGACAGTTATGATAATCCTTTCACGGATGAATAAATGGAGATAAGAGGGAGGCTAAGTGACTTTTCAAAGTCACAGATATAATCAGCAGCATAGTTGGATATGTAACCTTGAGTTCTGATCACTAATTTTTGTCTTCCAGACTATATATATTTATATATGTGTATTTTTTTCTTTCCGCATTGTTAACAATACACAGTGAAAAACTATTACCATCGGTTATGTTTATAATAATAATGACTTCATTTATTTAGTGCCTCCCTGCGAAGACAGTCAGTGTGCTGCTCCAAAGACAATTAAAATGCAATTACTGTAATAAATAAACAACAATAATTAAAACATCATAAAATAAACAATATCAAAAACAACCAAAACCCCTAAGTAGCCAAAGTTAGTGCAATTAATAATGGATCTTAGTGTCTCATTTGAGACAAATTGTGTATTTAGTGATTCTTTTTGGCTTGTGGAAAGATTTTTTTGTTGCAAGATTATTATTTTTCAGCTGCCTTTTTATATCCAGCCCTTGAATTAATTTTATATATATATTTATTTTTTTTTTTAATATACTGCTATTAGCAGTTTTAGGATGGTGCTAAATGATGACTGGTCAACTAAATTACATGAATTGTGTGAATCACACCAATTAAATATCTATTGCAGCTCACTGAATGGATTAGCTGTACATAAATGTCTGGACTTCAAGAGAGTCAGTAGGAATGACAAAGCACGCAAGTACAAGTGAAATTTAGACTACCTTGATGTGGCCTATTCTCCTTGACCTAAATTCAAAGTGCATTTAAATTGAAAAGCTAGTTGCTTGGTTTTCATATTGACTTCAGTACAGTTTATCTTGCACTCTACTACTTTAGCTTTTAGTGTGTGTTTGATGGCATTACTCAATTTTAGGGTTGACTAACTCTTTCCCTGGTCTGTCATTTAGCAGCAGTTACTGAGCATTGCAATGATTTCTGTTTATTGTCTTTTAGAAAAAGGCCAAATTTTTGTAGCATTGAGATGGCTCATCTAGTTTGGAGACAGAAGCTTGCTAGAAACATTTTGTTTAGACCATGCTAAAGCAGTTTTAAAGCACTCAAAGACTTCAAGCTTTGAAACTCGCTGGAGATACAGCCTTTGTGTCAAGGCATGGTGTCTACTGTCTTTTTGGCAGAACATCAAAATCTGTCATTGTTGCAAAGCTGTGAAAACTGTGGCTTGTGTAAACTAGTCTGTGAGCTGATGGGGAGGAGGGGGCAAGAAGTGAACCTGGGCATGGGGGAGGAAGATGAAGCTGCATAGGTTGGGAGGGTAGGACACAGATCCAGTGGAGCTGAGAGAAGATGAGGCAGCAGGGAGGACAGGTCTGACTGGGACACTGAAGGAAGCAGGTGAATCATAAGACCAAGGCAAGGAGGATGGAAGTGGGAGTCCTTGTAGAGAGCATATGAGGTGCTGGGAGTCCAGCAGAGGTGCAGAGGTGAGGGAATAGACTTGGAGTGGGGAGGTCATGTACAGCACAGGAAGAACAACAAGGGTCTGAGTCTGGAAATCACAGGGGACAAGAGGCAGCACATCCAGTAAGATGAAGACTTGGAGGGCAAGAAGGTTGAGAGATGGGTGAGGACCCTATTCAGTGTGTGACTGACAGAGGAGTCAGGTGCAAGGAAGAGGCAAGATCAGGCTTCTGTTGATTGGTTTAATGAGAAAAAAACCCCAAGCTTATGAGCAATAGTAGGTATATCTGAGCTGTACTGGCACATTCTCTTCCTGAGCTGGATAGAGTATGAGCAGATCTGAGCAGATATCTTGAACCCAAGATCCCTGAATGTCACTGCTGTGCTCTGGAACCATCTGGCAGAATCGGGTGCTGTATCCCTCTTCAGCATCTGTCAGCAAGGAAGACAGCAATCTATTAATGCAAATGGCTGCTCCATTGGCTCAGTGGCAAAATCTATGTGTTGCCATAAATGTTTGAACTCTGCTGATGACTTGCATGTGTTTTAGGAAGATGACAAATAATGAAATTTGTGTCTGTGTGTTTTTTGTCTTTTCTTCTGTTTGTTTATTTTCAGATAAATCTGAGAGAATGCATACGCAAAATGATACTGAAAGGCTTTTAATGGAACCCATGAATGATATTACTGAAATATTAGGAAATGCCAGCATTTAAACCATTTATGTTCGGGATAAGCATTTGCATCATGGTAATATCATATAAGTTTAGGTCTCATTTGCACTACTCACCATGAAGTCCTGGCCCTATTTCACTTATAAGTAATATCCCCTTGCACCCTGCACCAGCTCCGTGCCAAATTTGTCTCCTTTCTCCTTTTCATTTCCATCTCCCAGTGGGACAACTATATCCACCATATTCCCTGGATGACAGCAGAAGGGGTACCAACATCATGGGAAAGACAACCCTGTGTGGTTTTAGTACTCATGTCTGAATCAAAGCAGTCATTGCAGCAGAAAAACATGCCTATAACCCTTGGCTCTAACGCACTCCCTTGTTCTCTGCTTAGTAGTACAAGCACTGCTTCCTTAAGCACAGTAGCTCTGAAAATCTCCAACACATCCTGTGAAGGCTCTTTGGGGAATTCAGCCGCTAAAATCAAAGCAGCCTATCATAGATATGCGTAAATAGCAATTATTCAAAGGCTTTTAACTTAGCTATATTGGGACTAATTTTCATATAGGGCAAGAGGCACAACCCTGATTCATTCCTTTCTCTTCCCAGACAAATTTCTGGGTTTTGCCTAACACTCAGTTGCACGAGAGCACTCCAAAGAAAGGATTGTCATGAAAAAGATAGTGTATCTTCTCATTAGCCTTTTTCTTGGAAATGGCTGAAAAGCATTGCCTGAAATTTTCCAGGAAACTATATAAAAAACTGCACAGATAATGGGCAAGTAAAATTTCTGCCTAACAAGTTAAATTGGGTAAAGTTAGGAAACAGCTGAGCAGAGGGGCTTATAAGAGGATATGCAGCTAGGTGATATTAATGAGTATAATGGTACTGGCTTGATCACCTGTTACAGAAGCGCAGACATACCTCTATGGATCAGTGAAGCACAATGTAGAGATTTCCAATCCGGTTCTGGACCACGCTGGGTAACTTCACGTAGTGCTGTGCAGATGAATCACTTTTGGTCCTGGGCCCAGGGCTGTATGCACACCAATGTTTCTGCTACAAGCGATACTAGCCTAGTTATAGTGTGAGGTACATGTGACCTAAGTGATTTGAGTAAAGTCAGATGGGACACATGCAGCAGAGTTGAGAAATGAACTCAGTTCTCCGGAGCCCTAGTTTAGTTCATTAACTATGGAAGTTAAATCAGCTCCCTCCAGAGCAGGGACTAGAACAATGTACTCAACACCAGAGCAGATTAGCTTTCTTCTTAGAGTCAAATCTGGCCTAGCTGATGTGAACTCTTACCCTCCTTGGTATATATATCTGCTCTTCTTTAGTGCAGCATCACAAAAGGGTTGTACCAAGGTGGGGGAAATAAAAGGTACCTCATGCACCTTGAGCTGCTTTGATATATCTCCCAGCCCACCCAGAAGCTCTTTCAGGCAGTCCACAGGGAAATGCTAACAAAGACTTGATGCCAAATACTCTGCCTTTGTACTGAGTCCTAGGAGACAAGTAAGCCAGGCTCTGCAAGCCCATGATGTAGGAACCCCAGGCTCTTCCTTTAGTGTTGCCTTAATCTAATTTTCCTTTGTATTTAGTAAAAATCTATGGGTCTTGGGTTTTTTATTTCTTTTCAAGAAGCAACAGAGAAAAGCTCTCCTATTTGATCCTGCTGATATTCACTTTCCAACATCAGCCACCAGCACTGCTTGGACATGTCCTTTTTATTTCTTATTCTCTTTTAAGTGTCTAGGCGACTTTGATATATTTCTGTCTCTGTCTGTAATGCCAACAGGATAGGGTGTTATTCTCAACCTGGGCTTGGCATGATGAGCCTTTTTTTTCATTAAAGTCACACTCCTTTTCAGGAACTGTGGCCTGAATTGGAGTTAATTTGCTTGCACTAAGGATGAGTGTACCAAGGACAGGAGTATAAAGTACAAGCATCTATAAATGCAGCTTTGATTGGATTTTACCCAACCTCTTTAAAATTCAAATACAATGATCAAAATGGTGAGTGAGTAGGGAGCATTGCATCCTCTTCAGTTTACTGCCCTTGTGTAAAATCTCAAAATAAGGACTGTAACCAGCAGAATTCCAGCATTTATATTTCATGAGAGAATTGTCCTTGTGTAAATATTGGCTTCTTAAATGCACACACTTCCATCTCTTTTTAAAAACTCCCAACTCGAACAGCATCTGACAGCATTACATGTCTCTTTCTGCAGGCAACAATGAAAATGTGCTGATAATTTGAGCCCTGGGAAGAAGTCTGTTCCCCAGTGAATTTCACCACAGTCACACTGCTCTGCCATTGTGTTAGATCACTGCTGCAGTACAAGAATAGCAGCTCTCTCCACATTATAATAGGACCTCTCCCAGATCACATCTCACTGCCAAATAATCACTCATTCCCAAATGGTTGGAAATTAATGATGGCTGAACCTATAAGTGCAAGGTTTATGCTAGTTACACAGTCCAGATCCTGAAAAGCCTTTTGAGGGGAATGGCTCTGGATAAACTCCTGCAGGCTTGCTTGGAGACTCTGAACTGCTCCTTATCCTCTCCCTCCCATTGTTACTGGCCACCCATGGTTCAAAAGATTCTTCCAGCTGACTTCAGTCTTTGGAATTAGAGCTAGGGATTACATAGTGTATGAAATAGCACTTGTGTAGCATCAATCACAAGAGGCAAGATGTTTTTTTCTTGCCCTGGAGATCCCTAAATCCTTTCCCTTCTTTCTCTGTTTCTTAAAAAAAATATAGAAGTTTCCTATCCTAGGTAGTGCCTCTGAAAATGCAATAGAAATAGCTGCCCAGATATCACTGCTTATACTATTGAGGGATTTTGACAACCAGGAGAGCAACATGTAGATATATCTTTTTTTGCACCCTAGTAAGGAATATGGATGGCAGAGGTCAGGCCCCAGGACCATCTGCTACTCAGGAAAAATTGAGGCCTGTGCACAATTTCTGTACACAGAAAGCTGATCTCAGTTCAGAATTTTTGGCCAAACAGATGATGAGGGAAATATCAGTACTGGATTTTGTACAGTCTTACTCACCACTTCCCACATGTAAAACTTTAGCTTCCAAAATCTTGCCCCTTTCTTTTACTAAGTTCAATTTTGGGGCATGAATTTAGTTTACATTAGACTGAAAAAGTACTTTGACTATTGAATATTTTACTAATTTTATTATCTACACTGAATATTCAATAAGTTATTACCACACTTTTTTGTAAGCATAGTTTCAGTCTTGTATGAGTTCTAACACATTGAACACAGACTGCAGGAAAGAAGTAGTATTGAGTTATGCCTTTTTTATTTGATGTGTTGTACTGCCAAACTACAAATTCAACCTGATCTTTATATGTTTCTGGAGTTAAACACACAACCATAGTTTTTGTATATTACTTATAGTGCATGCAGGTTTTTTCATAGTTTGAGATGTAAATATACAGACATATATATATTATATTTTTATCACTTATTTATCTATTTTACCCTATGCTGCTGATGAATTATATGGTGGCTGAATGCCTTTTATTCCAGCTGGGGAAAGATGTAGCATATGGTCAGCTCACAAGGCTTTGGAAATGACTTTTTGGCACCTGTCACAAAGTGGTCTCAGATCTGTGTAAATGGCTCCTTCTACTCTGGAGATTAAGTACCAGATGCTGTCCTTTGCAAATAAAAAAACAAATAACAAGTTAGCTGAACACACTGGCCAATCTGCTGTGAGTGCAAGGAAACTTGAACTCTACCATGACTATTTGACAAGCAGAAATATCATTGTGTGGACTATATTGACGTGAGGAAAAGGCCTGAGAAAGTATTCTGTGGACTGATTTTCCCAAGTGCAGTTTTGTCTATATTCAAACAACATCTGAGGCTATATTTAAAGGGTTCTTTGCAAAAGTGGGTATCATTCTTGGTTCAAAACAATAGAATTTCTCCCTTGTATGTTTCTGTCTGAAATTATATTAAAGAAAGCTGGTAATTTCAATTTATGGAAGTTTTTAGCATGTTAATCTATTTGTACTCTAAGTAAGTCCTGCAGAGCATATGTCCTAAACCTCATTTTTTCCAGTGTAAGAAAATGAAGGCTGAAATTCTGAGAGCTTTCAACTATGTCTGTTAATAAGCCATATTATTTGGCCGTCTATAGTAATATTCAGACACCCAAGTTAATGCATGTTTGGACTGTCGTTCTAGTGGGACCTGCACCAAGATGATTTTATTTTTTGGCTCGTGGACTTTAGTCTTAGAAGCACCATTGTTCAGCTGGACTTGGGTCGTATGCTGTGGGAATATGTCTCATGCTGGTCTGTGTTAGTTGGGAAACTAATGCTTTCTTGGCTGCCCTCTGGACTTGCACCTTGGGCCTTCTGTCATTGTGTCATCCTACCAATCAGAAATATTCTTCAGATGATGGACTGCAAGATTTCTCTGGTGGGACTATCAGGTAAGCAAGACAGTTTTGAGCACTGCCAATAATTCCTATTTTTCCTTGGTTCTGCTACTCCCCATACTCTTTTTTATTGTTTGTGCTTCTGAGAGCAGCTCAAAATAAGGGAAGTCCTGCCAGGTGGGAAGGGACACTCAGCCCCTGCTGCCTTGGGCATTGTCAGTCATTTGTTTCCATGTCTTAAACATCAGAAAAAAAGTACCCCAACCCTGTGGAGAAAATGTATTGGAGGGTTAATATGCTTACTCAGTCAGAGAAACAAGACTGATGAAAGCAAAAGTCTCTGAAAGATATTAGCTGAGAATGGTGTGGCTGAAGAAAAATTGTTAGAGAAATTAATAACAATAACAAAGTAAATGTGGAAAAAAAACCTGGGAAAACAAGAGAAGAGAGATAGTAGGGAAACTGTGAGGGGGATTATGAATGAAAAGTGGGATGGGAGAAATGAAGAGTTAAGGCTCAGGACTGGCTGTGGGTCCTGTTTTCCTGGCATATGCTCTGTCACCACAGTCAGCTCATCTATCCTTACATTGCCTTATTTTCCCCTGTGATAATGTAGGCACAGAGGATATTCCTTTTCCTTTTTTTCATAGGGTAGTGAAGCAGTTCAGATGAATGATGTTATGCAACTGTCATGTATAATCACTAATATATTATTACTAGACAAGGAGACAGGTCAAACAAAAAAAAAAAAGAGCTTGTTCTGCTCACCCTGTAGCATCCTTGAAAACTGTCATTTGAGCTACACAGAACTTGGCAGCGGTGCCAGAGTATAACCTGCACGCTGGTTCCCATGCAGATTGCCCTAGGCAGTATGGCCAACCATGTCATACAGCAGGATGGTGGTCCAAGTACTTACAATGGGGGTGTAATGCTCCCTGCCTTAGGTTACCCAAGACTTGGAGAGGTGTTCCCACCACGGTCTCTGACTGCTGCTGTAACAGGAACTTTCAGGGGCTCTAAGAGCCTCAGTACCAGTCACTGAAGAATTTGTCCTCGGCTATTTTTGAGCTGCTGCCCCATGCTATATCCTCAAGTTCTCGTTGTGGGTCAAGAGTAGTAATGCTGAGGTTAAGTCAGGAAATACAGCCTCCAGTGAGGCCATGCCTCCCCAGTTGCCTAAAGGGCTTATACCAGGAGAAATGCCAGCTCCCAGGATCAGGACTGTGAAAGGGTGAAAGGAGGATAGCTTAGCAGTTGTTCCTCTATTCATTGTTATTATGATCAGTAATTTGACTCACTACCACTTTGCCAAGGTGATAAATTTGATGCCCTGACTTCCCTGAGGCTCATAACAGACTCAGCTTTTGTCCACCTAGCAGTACAATGCCTTGTTTTCTACCTCAAATCAGAAGAAGGAGGGGAGATTTCAAAGGCTGGGTATAAATTGCACCAACAGTGCAGTATACCTAACCTTTTGCACTGCGGTTTTGTACAATGCTAACTAATGGTTACTGCTGCAAATGTCAGCATGTCAATGAAGAGAAAAGAATGATCACAGACCAGCCTTTTAGCATCAGTCAGTCAGAGGTTGCTAGCTGGGCTACAGCACTGCAGGTGCAGTTGGAAGTGCCTTGGTAGGAAACACGTGCAGTGCAGCATTGGATCCCTTCTGTGCAAAAAGATGTGTAAATCGGTACCAATGTGTCTGTGCACCTTGTCATTCAAGCAGAGCAAACTGGAGCATGAGGGCATAAAATCTGTGCTTTTTGTGTTCTAGTGAAACCCAATACAGACTATAATTTTCTCCTTGTCACTGTGCCCTGCAGGCAGCAAACATACTTTGCTCAAGTATCTGAATTTATCTAACTGTCACATTGCTTTCTTGTATACACAGTCCATAAAGAGCATTCTTTTCCATAGTCCCTAGCTACTGGTAGACCAAGAAGGCTGAATAAACTAGGGGATGATAATTAGCTGGCTCAGTGCTACAGTTCCCAGCTATTTTCCTTCCCATTATCAAGAGGTGGAATATTCTGATTTCCATCCTCAGAGTTGTACTGTGCACATTGCAATACGGGGGACTCAATATAGATTATTCTTGCTTGACCTTCCTGCTCAGCCCATTCCTATGTCAGAATTGTGAATTAGCTATGCAGTAACACTGATGAGAAAAAAAGTGGAGTTCAAGCATCATGCTAAACAATGGTCCAATAACAAAATTTAGGTTTCCATTTTTATCTTGGATCAGACCTGTCTTCTTGGTACCTATCTATACCTTATGGTACTAATTCATTTTGGTTAGACTGACCTGAGTTTACATTTGAACCAGCTTGTCTCAATAGCAATAGTGGGGCTTGCAGAGTAGCAGAGAACTTGGGTTTGTTGAAACCATGCAGTCAAACCAGCTGAATAGCTTAGCACTGCCAAGGAGCTCCTTCTTCATCTCTTCTTACTTTGCTTTCCTTTACTCCTGCTCCTGAGGTCTGATACCCTCCCTGTGCTGAGTCTTCTTCTGCCTCAATTCGCTGGTAAGCACAGTTGAAAACTATTCCTCCCTCTTCCTTCCCTACACCTTTTTTTAAGAAATAAATAATATGAAAAAAGTATTGGCCTGGGTTAGTTTATCATGCCATCTCAGCAGGGAACAGTGAGGAAGATTATGATGAATCAGCTGGGAGGAGAGGGTGGGGAAGGAACAGAAATCTTCTGAGCTATTAGATCAGCATAAGGGTCTGTGGCCAGCCAAGCAAGGCTGGCCAGGAGCCCCGGGAAAGTGCTCAGACAGGCAACTCACAATGAAACCTCCGCTGTAGCAGCTCCAGCTCCTCATGGTATTCTTGCTCAGGTCAGTTCCCAGCTCAAGCTTTCATAAAAAAACCAGCCTGGCAGTCAACTTTCGCTACAGTGCAGACAGCCTGCAACATGGGGCTAGGTTGCTAGCTGCAGTTGTCTGGAAAATAAACATCCCATTTAGGCATGCTTTGCAGGTCAGTGAAGTGTGTCAGACAGCCCATTATCAGACATTGATGTCCAAAGCAGATAGGAAGACTCCCCCACTGGAGGTACTTAACTGTCTCTGTTGGCTATAGTGAGACCTTAGGTTAGTTTCTTGAACAGCCAAAACTAGATGGGATTCATCCCACCCTTAGAGATGTGCTTGTCCTTAATATATGCATTGTAACTGTCTCCATCGGCTGGAAATGAATGGGCGTATTTACAGCCACTTCCATATAGAATTGTGTCCCTAGAATCTGATTAAAGTAGCAAACAGAATGCAACAAAAAACTCTCCCCCTATTACCTCATGGAGCTATAAATTATGTTAGAATGCTATGGGATTTTTGCTGTATTTGTTACAATTGGACTGGCTCGTAAATGTTACAGTTCTAAACTGAAAAATACAAGTTGTTAAATTCATCCTAGGCTCCTAAATGTATTATTTGCTACAAGGACATAGAATTATTATTTTTTAAATGATGTTAGTCCCAAAAGCCACATATTATTTTTTTTCTTTCAATTTTTTTTTTATAAAAAGCAAAAGAAAACAACTACAGCTCCCTCACCCATACAAGTTTACATAAACTTCAAAATTGAGAGGCTATTATAGATCTTGATTGCTTTTCAACTTAAGGAATGTATAAAATATTTCTTATTTTTTTCCTGAGGACTCTAATTAAAGATATAAATGTCAATGAAGACAGAATGAGGAGAATATATGTAAGTACTGAGACTTCCTATGCTTTCCCTTTCTGATTTAGAAATGGCCTTCAGTTAGAGAATGAATATTTCTTACCACTCCTGCATCTTTTCTTTTTTTACTAGTGCATTTATGATTAAAATTTTTCTGTATTGTTGTGGCATATTAAAATGTGAGACTTTCTAATGCATATCTCTATGTGTTCTTGGTGTTGGAGTTTAGGTTGGGGGATGTAGAGAGTTTAAGAAGGCAGTGTTCCTTTGTTATAGTTCAGAATAGAAAAAAAATGTGATCATACAAAAGATTTTTAAACAGTGACTGGAAGGCTCCATTTTAATATTACTCTGGAAGTGGAAGGTGTCTTACAGAAAACAGTGAAGATTTAAGGTTAAAATCAACTACCTTTTAAGGACTTTAGTGAAATTTAATTAATAGCCAGTTGAAGGTATGCTGCTTTGTGATGATAACTGTTTCATCAAGAAGTGAGAACAGACCTATCTGCCTTTAATCCATATAACTCCTCTTAATGCTAACTCTAATGATCTTCAAAGGTAAGGCAAAAGAAAATGATAGACAGTCTGCCTTCATGTTAACTCCACTGCAAACCTAGAGGCATTTACAATGAGGATGCTTCTTCAATGTATTACTATTCCCTTGTTTCTGCAAAACAAATTGCTCTTTTTGCATCTCTGGGGGGAGTGGGGAGGGGGAAAGGAATTTTCCTTGAGGCCACATGCGTTTGTTTGCACGACGCATTCCCAATGTGTTAACATACTGTTAAACTATGCTCCCGGCATGATGGCCTGCTCAGGCCATTGCCTGGGTTTGGGCAGGCTCACATAGCAGAGATAATCATTGGAACTGACCTGACTTCTCACTGGGAATGTGACTCCATTCACAGCAAGAGAGCAAATAGGAAATGAGTTGGGGTGAGTCTCAGTAAGCTGGAAAATGAATTAGATACACTCTTCAATAGAATCTGAAAACATTACATTCAGTGGAAAAGAGAAAAGGTTAGAGCAAGAGGTTGCTTACCATTCTTGCTTTGGAATTGAAATGCATTTACGCGTACATTATGCCTCCTTATGATGTGAGGTTTGTCTTTCACTTGTGTTACCAAGAAAAGAACTTATTCCTTGAGCAATCCTTCCATTTTTTCTATACAGTTCAAGTTTTGAGAGAAGTAGGTTGTGTCAGAAGTAAATCTCAACAGTTTCCTATGAAAAACTAAAAAAAAAAAAAAAAAACAAACCAAAAAACCCACACAGCCAAAAAAAAAAAATTGAAAGTAAAATTGTGGAAATTACTATGACCTTTGAGACACCATCCTTTACAATATACAGTAAGAACATTGGTCTGCTCAAGCTTACATCAAGTTTACAGGAACAGAAATTGCCACAATTGAGCTGCAAGCTTTATGTTCTTAAATCACATCATTATTTTTCAAGGTATTGGAAGGGAAGGTAGAAAATAGCAGATTTCCATCCATCTCAAGAAATAATAAGTCTTACTGATTGCCTTCAGTATTTTGCTGCTGTATATTAGGTAATTTTTAACCCCCTCATTTTAAAGAAAACTTCATTTAGAAAACATCTGCTACATCTGCTATTCAGGATAAATCATGACATTGACAATTTATTTGTCTGATAAGATGAACATAGTACACTAGCTCACTTTTGTCTGGACTGTAACTCATAAAGGCACAGACAGTGGAAGTAAACCTTGAGAAGCCCACAGAGTTATGAAATTATCTCAATTTATACCAGTTGAGGATCTATACTAAACACCTCAATGTCAGAAAGATAAAGCTAGCATTTGGTTTAAAATGAAAGTGAGGAAAACTTTAATATGGCAAAAACTAAACCAGCTGTAGAAGTCAAACAAAAGGAAGAATAAAAATAGTGTCAACATTAAAGAATCCCTGTAAGAACTACCTTGCCATCTTAACAAAGTTGTTACTTAAAAACCAACAGACCAAGCTCAAGATCACATGAAGTGGCAGTAATTTCTAATTAATTGTTAATGCTGTGATACTGCAGATGATGATTATGAGTATTTTTTATTATTATTTTTGGAGCAGGGGAAGAGTAAAAAGAAAAAGGGAGCTGTGTACATTTTGTGGTAATAAAAACTTTATCCTTAGCCTATGACTGCTAGGTTACTACCAAACAGAATTAAAAGTACCAAAATCATAGTACTGCTAGACATTCCCTTAATGTGTATGAGGTCTCTAAACCCCTTGGGCAAAGTAGGGGCTAAATGGCACCAGCTGGCCTTCATGCCCAACTGCTTATGGGGATTTATTCCTTGATGAGGCAGGAGCCCAAAGGCTTTTCCTGAGGAGCACAGGCTTGGCTTTGTGTTCCTTGTGCGCTACTCATGGTAACTTTCTCTCTTCACCTTATTCTGGAAGGTGCATTTGCTAAATCAATGAAAGAAAGGGAGTGCAAGATGCTAATGAATAATGTAACATAAGTAGCAAAAAATAATCCAAACAATAGAAACCATAAAAGGAAAGTGTATGCTCCGTAGAGGAGAATTTATTAAAAGCTGAGGTGTATCAATAAGAAGTTACATTCACAAATCTCTAAAGACAGCTTCATGCTCCTTCAGCAGTGCAGAACAACTTAAATCCATCTTAAATTTCCAGTGCAGTATGCTTTTGTGTAGCTGATTCCTGTGCCTTCATAAGGCTATCATAAAGTACGTGACAAGGGAAGAGCTGTGGACCAGGTGACCTGTTCCTTCATGATTCATGCAAATGGTTTCAAAGCCTCCCCTTGAGTTACCAGAAGCACAGTTCAGGTGTGGCCCCGGAGGGCAGGCCAAAGTTTGTTATTGTTGCTGTCTGTGTTTTCTTGATGAAAGAAAGGAGACAAGAGAAATTCCAAATGATCTAGCCATGCATAAAAACAGGTCATGCTAAAAACCAAGTTGATTTCTGGTACTGATTTTGTTTTGACTAAGTGTCTTTTACTGAATAAGTGTCTCAGAAGTGTTGCTCAAAGTACACATGAGTCAGGCTGTTTGCTCAAACTAACTTTGTGCTAGATAAAACTTTGAAGGCATGGAATTTGTTGGAATTTCCATTCTCACTCCTTATGAAAAGTCTGTGTGTGTCCTGCGCTGCTGGAGCGTCCAATCAGTACTTGAGTAATAGTCTTTAATATGTTTCTGTGTGGGCACTAGTATGATGCTAATACAGTAACATGTAACAAGTTGCGACACTGTCTGCAGCTGTAGAGAAGGTCCGCAGAGATCAGAACTCTAATCAGAATAATCAGAAGCATTAGAACCAGCAGAATATTTAGGTGCATTTTTTATTTTTTTTTTAGGTAAAATGATGCATTGCCTTTCTTTTAGATGTTGAGTGCCTATGATGAATGCCAAAAATCTGTTAGATATATACTACCTGTACAAGGCATATATACGGGCTCTTCTAAAGGGATCAAAACCCCCTCACAAGTATATGCAGAGGTAAGCTGCTTACAGGTAGCAACAAGAAGCACGCAGGCAAATACTGTGCCAGAAATATCTGACGGAATCTCAGAGTTGGGACTCTTGCTGTCTCTTCTGCTTGTCCTCTGTCCTTCCTCAGCTGAAGGAGTTTGGTTTCCACTTCTCACTTTCATTGCTGCTTGAAAAGGAAAAAAAAAGAGAGAAGAAGCAGTGGTGGTGCGGTGGTGAAAGAGTCCTCTTCCCTGTTCTTATAGTTCAGTGTTTGCAGGTAACAAGAGAGTTTTAACTTCTTTGCTGGAAAGGATTCCAAACCTCATTTCGCAGGAGACTGACTTAGCTACAAAAATACAAACTGTTTGACTTTGGGTAACTATCCATTTATCCTATTGAAAATGTGTCATTGCTGGGGGGGTGGGGAGGAGGGGAAGGAGTATGACATTAGTTAATTGGTTAGGTGTGGGTTGCAATTTCTCTCTGTTAATACTAATGCAGTATATAGAACTATTTTTGTGAGTAAGAACTAGACTCCACATATCTGGCCTCCTAGCTGAGCATTTTTAACCAATGGATTATGTGGCTGAGGGATAGCACTGGGAAAGGAAAGAAGAGGACTGTTTAGGATGCCAGCTGAAGGTTTTAAATGTTTCTCTGTTTAAGTCTCACTTTCATAAAGCAAAGTGATTGCCTACCATACAGAAGCTTGTGGTGAAGCAGAGGCTTGAACCTAGTTCTCCAAGGTCTAGGCTGAGTTTAACTGCTTCTTCTGGGCTCCCTATTTGAGTGTAGCCACTCTTCCTTTTGTCAGCTGTTGGCCTAATTCACAAAGATAAGATTTCTATAAACAATAGATGAACTGCATATGAGTTATATTTTTGTACCACAGTATGTTTCTTTGCAGCATTAAAATCTTCTCAAAGAATCACAGATTCCTTTTTTTGCAAACTAAGTCAAACTGACAATATCAGAATGAGAACATATCAAACATTTTGTATGACTGAACTAAATGTGATCAGTTTTGGATATCTTTCCAATCAGCTGTCTTTGCTAAAGACAAATCATAGCAAGAGGGGAGGATGAGTGCTTCAGCAGCAATTTTCGCATAGATAACTGTTGCAAGAGGGGAAGTTGCCTTGCAAAGCTTCAGAAAGGGGTAGCATCATTTTCTAATCATACTATCAGAGAAGTTAGAGTATGAAACCCAAGAGTCATATTTCTACAGAAGGAATAACTGTAGATGATGGGGTGGAAAATCAAAGTAAAGGAATATTTTTGACACATGTTTACTTCTGGAATCTGTATAGTAGCAGAAACCCCAAAACTACTATAAAGGGAAAAAAAATCCTTTCCATTTCTGTTCATTTCCATTTGCAAGGACCAGTGGTATGTTTTGTGTTTTGAATGAAGCTGAAATGGACAATGTTCATTATTTAACAATAGTTGCATATACAGTGTGCCTTGCCTTTATTCCCTGTGTATTAGGGTTACTTACCTCAATTTGCAGTGCAGACAAAAACTGTCATATTTTGAGAACTGTAGCTAAAAAGCAGAAATGAGGTAGGGTTAGGAAAAGGAGGAACGAGTTGCTTTGTTTATTTTTTGTTTAAACTTCTGTTTAAACTTTAAAACGCAATTCCAGTATAAAAAGTAGCTGCAAAAAAACTCATTTTGAAGGTTTGTGCATTATCACAATAATTTCTATATTGACTCTATGTACTAGTCAAGCAAAATCGATGTGTACATACAATTTAGAATATTGATTAACCTTGTAACAATATCTTGGCATCTAAGGTTCAGACAGGTGGATTATTCTTTCTCTATTACCACCAGCAGTAATGGTTCTGTAGATTAGCAGTTAATTCAAATATACCAAATCCAGAACTATCTATAGCTGTAAGTGACAAACTGAAATTGGACTCTGTAATATGTATGACTATTTACACTGTCTTAGCTTGATTGTCTCTGCAGCACTAGTGGATATTTTTTTAAAAATTAAATAGCAGAGCATTACAAGCCATAGATCAGAAGACAGACATACTCTCGCGGAAAAACAGCAGCTAAATGCTTAAATAATTTGGGAATAGAAGATGTAGGGTGCTGAGGGTCTTTTTTTTTTAATTTTTTTTTTTTAATTTTTTTCTATTGAAGCTATTTGCTATTAGAGTATTTTCAGATTAATTTGTGCATGAAGTTCAGGCACCTGAAGGCCAGCTACCAGCTTTCAGTTGAGGAATTCAGAATATTTCCTCCATCCCACCTCTTTGTTTGCAAAGGAAGCCACATCTCATCTACAGCACCATCTTGTCAATGCTATTGGCAATTATTTCTAAATAATTACCATGTTTCTTACTTTGAGGTATGGTGATTTCTAAAACTTTATTCATCATCACAAAATTCCAAAGAACAATTAGCAGATCATTCTGTTACTACATTAATTATTGTTTTAAGAGATTATGCTTGCCTGACAACAAAATTTTCTATGGAAGTACAAGGTCACATGGAGGAACCCAAAAGAATAATATGCTCACATTTTTCTTTTTTTTCTTCTCTTAATCCTGATTTGGTACAAAAAAAAACCCAAACAAACCCAGTCTTGTCTAACCAGAGGGAATCCACAAATGGTATTTTTAGTTGATAAGCTACATCTAGAAATAGAAAAACAACAACAACAACAAAAAAGTGGAAAAAAAATCCTGTTGTATCAATGGTATGAAAAATAGCTGTCAGATGAACACTGTTTATCTAGGAGCATAAACCAATATTAAACCATACCCAATTTGGATCTATCTAATTGGACAAAGTGATTTTATTGGGTTTTCAGGCTCATGTTAAACTGAGAGATTCAGTATTAAGCGCAGAACTCAGCCTGCCAGATATGTGTTGCTGACATTGACTGTACTGGGAGAGTCTGAATTCGCAAGTTCCAATTCATCTAACATACATATTGATCATATTCAAGTGTTTGCTTAGCATAGGGTTTTCTGAAGTGTTCTTGAGGAAGAGGGCTCAAGTGTGCTTACCTCAGGGTCTCTAGGTATTCTGGGAAGGTCTGACAGAGATGAGGCTGAAAGCAAAACAGCTTGATCCTAGGCAGCAATTGTCCATGGGCTGGCTTTTCCAATGTTTCAGTTGCTTTTAGCATTTCAGTGTAAATATAGCCTCTGATTCCCAAAGACTCCAGTCCTCTGTGCATTCCTGCATGAGGCTGAGGTGCTATTTTTCTTTTCTCATTCTGTTTGTGGGGAACAGTACAGGCATTCTCTGTAAACAGTGTATTTTTAACTTCCTGCTTTCATACTGCAAAATTCTTGATATTCCTTGTTATATTTTCTCTAGACAACTGGCATGTGGCAAGCAATGTCTTGTAGAATAGCTGTTCTTTATTCCTTCTCAAAACCCCATCTCTGCTGGCTGCTTGTCTTTTATTTTTCAAACAGTAGAAATGTCATTTTCATTTCCAGCAGCCTAGTCTAGCTGCTCACGGTTTTGATATTCTTCACTGGTATAGCTCTTAGGTATGTGAGATTCTCCATGTTACGCTATTACAATAAGGTCCTCTACCTTGGCAGCAACATCTTGCCAAAGTGCAGCAACCCAGATGGGTTTACCTCTATGCTGCCTGTTATCTGTTTCTACTGCTGTAGACATCCTCACAACCATTTGCCACAGTCCAAGATTTAGTACAGAGAGTAACTACTGGATGCTTTCCAGATCCTGGAGCCAACTGGATGGTTTTCACTTCTGCAAACTGACTCAAGCTGCCTTTTCCTTCAACAGTTTTTTGAGATGTGTCATGTGGGTCGCTCTAGAGCAGTTTTCCATTTCTGATGGGACACATCAGTAATCAGAGCATATTGACCCCCATTTTCTTTCAATTTACTATGCATCAGGGCTTTTTTGGAATGATTTATCTCCTTGGGTGTTGCTTCGAAATGTCTGTCTTCTGGTCAGCCCATGATCTCTTCTGGGATTACTGGCTGGTTGGGGTTCCTGGCTGGTTGGGTCAACCAGTCAAGCTCATTACATGATCTGTGTTTCCTACTTATCCCATGTAGCACTGGTCACACTGCAAAAGCCAAGCAGCCATTTATGGGTCTTGAAGATTGGTGTACAGCGAGAAAGGGAGCAGGTAAGGGAACAAATCAACCACTCTTGAGAACAGAAATGTCAATGCTGCGACAAGTAACAGCAAGTAGCAACTTGCCAAGCAATAGCTAAACAGGTATAACAACTGTAAATTCAGCCTAGCATGTTCTGATCAAATCTGCAGTTAACCTGAGCCCTGTGTTTGGTGCCAAAGAAGGCTATTGTGGGTAGACACCATCTGACCAGTTAAGTCCTCAGCCAGTGCCTTGCTTTACCCTTTTTTCACCCCTTCGCCTGCTCCCCTGCAGCAGGACAGGGAAGAGAACTGGGAAGGCAAAAGTGAGGGAATAGAAACCTCATAGGTCAAGATAAAACTTGCTTTAATAAGTGAGGGGGGGATACACAGCTAAAAATAAACAAATGATGCAAAAGTAGTCGCTCATCACCAGTGGACCAATAGCTAGCTGGTCTCCAAGCAATGGCAACTTGGGAACACAGCTGAGCATGATGCTATATAGTATGGGATATACCACTGGACAATCTGCGTCAGTTGTCCTGGCTCTATCACCTCTAAACCTTTTGCCCACCCCTAGCCTACTTGCTGGGGAAGGCAGAGTGATAAAGAGAAGTTTGTTGCTGTGCAAGCACTTTTGAGAAACAGCTACAGTGAACTATCAACTCTGGTTTAGTCCCAAATCTGAAACACAAGACTACACAGGCTTCTATGAGGAAGGTTAAGTCCACCCCAGCCAGACCTGCTGCAGACAAGTAATTTTACAGGATGACTGTGCTTTATTCTAAACACTTGCTACCTCCCTTATAAAAATATCACCACTTCCTCTTACCACCCTTTAATTTTCAAACTGTGGAAATGTCTATGGTAAAACTAAACTGTTGAGTTTAGAGATGAACTAGAGATGAACATTCTCCTGTTTTACATGAAATATACCGCAGATCTGTGTGATACATGTGTAAGAAATTTAGATCAAACCTATGCATTTATTGTATGACATGTGGTGCAGACTCCAGCTGCAGACACTGAATACGGTGTGAAGTGCTGTGCAGATGTGGGATCAAAACATGGCTTCTGCCATGAGAAGAGTCACCATTTCCATACCAGAGTTGATGACAAAGCATTCTGAAGCCAAGCAGTAAGACAACATCAGCATGATAGGCAGCATTTTCATCCTCCTGGGAGCTGAACTGCTGTTAATAGGCATTCTTCCAAAAATAGAGCAGATTTACCTACAGAGAACAGATTTTTTTTGCTCTGGATGTATGCTGGAATAGGGATCAAGAACTCTGCTTCACTCAGCGGTCAAGGGATGACTTGACCCTGAATATCCTTGTGGAGCGGGGAGAAGATGGTCCTTTCACAGACCTAAGGAGCTGAGCCACTTCTCACATGGTTCTGAGTGCACCTCACTTCCAAGCATTTCTCTGCAAGTGAGAACATGACACTTGGCACCTTTCAGGAAGTTCTTAGATGTGGCAGAATCGGGATCTTTCCAAAAAGCTTAAAGTCTGTGATTGATGTAGTAAAATTCTGAATTTTCCCTGTTGTAAAATTCTATTTCTGGTTTAGCAGAACAAAAATCCTTCTTTTACTAAGTTACATATGTGGTCTACTTCATCTTTAGACACAATCTACAAACTTGTATATGAGGTTTTAACTCCCTAGTGATAGCTCTGGAGGCAACTCTCCTAATGTAACACTGGAATGGAAATAACAACCTTTTGGGGAGGTTATTATTGTACTTCGTAAGTGCTTGTATTGCATTGGTAATTGTTTTTTTGTTTGTGGTTTTTGATTGTTTTTTTTTCTTCCCCCCCCCCGTGTCAAAATATCTTTTGCCTTTAAATGAAGACGCTTAAAATCCAAGAATGATTTTCAGAAGTAAAAGGCTAGAGTGCTGGGAAACGCCATGTCAGCAAATGTAATGCTTCCAAACCAAGTAATTGCAAGGTGATTCTTTGCCTTGAATTCCTCTGATATTTTGACAGTGTTTTAATATATTTTTAAAATATGATATAAACATAGTCTCTCTGAACTTGACTGCAAAGACTTATTGCCAGCTAAAAAAGAAAGAGATCAGAAAAACAGGTGTTTTTGATGGGCATTAAAAGCTTGGTTGTTCTTTCTCTTCTGAAATATGATGATACTCTCATGAAACCCCTTTTCCCTTTAATACCAGAGCAATGCTCCTGTTAATAATGTAATACTGATGGCACCAGCCACCTCTAATAATCAGAGAAATGAGCTGGCCCAAGCAATATTCTTCAAACAAATGTGCCCCTCATCCCTCTGGACTAGAAGCCGCTGAAGATAAGAAATTTGATGAAACATTAAAACTTAAAGTGAATGACAGCTGTCATACATTGGTGGGGTGGTGGTTTTGTTTTGCCCTTTTTTTTTTTTTTTCCTTCTGTGGATGAACTGAAAGAATGAATTATGAATTGTAATAGCACATCTGTATAGATGTAGGAAAGGCTACTTTGGCAGCAGTGAGCAATTCATTGCTATACACTACTACCTCTTAAAAAAGAAGGGGGGCATTAAAAGTATGCGCAGAAATAAAAATGTGATAGGTTTTTCTTCACTGGAAATATTGATAGATTAAAGAAACATCCTTCCTTGATCTCATCCTAGTGCGTGGATCTGGATGGGAAGATGTTCTGCAATGCTTTTCCACCCTTTGTTTCTTTCTCCCTGTATTACTGCTAGTGTTCCAGGACACATTTTATCAAAAGTAGCTATTTCTCTTTTAGGCTTCACATTGAAATGTGTAACTTGCTTTTAAGTACTACTGTAGCCCCACAGTGAACTAAGGAGATGAGGCAGCAGTGCTGAACTGGAAACGATGAGGACTGCAAATGATCAGTTACTTCTCTTAGACAGTCTACTTTTAACATTACAACTGGGGTCAGGAATGAGGGTTCTGCTTAGCATTTGCACTTCACAAAATGCTAATAGAGGGTAAATAGAAGGAAGAGCCCTTCTGTGGCTGCATATAGTTGCTGGGCCAAGTTACTGCTCCATAGCTGACCTAAGCACTTAGTGCTCCCATATCCTACAAGGTATGTGGGAGTAGGGTCCCTGCATGATGAGACTGGAGGCCAGTTCTGTAACCGATCCAAAATCGGTTGCTTGGGCTCTTATTCTGGGAGCTGAGGAGAGGTGGATAGAGGGTGGGTACCACAGACACACAGGAAATTTTACTGGGTCTTTTTAGAATGAAGGCCTTACTTAAACATAATAATCCTTAGGATGCTTGCTATCTAACTCTGCTTCCGAAGCTTGAAACTGGCTATTTTTGCTCTCATCTGTGTATGTGAGTTTCCTGGTTGTTATGGAATAACTTTCACAAGTGAATGATGAAACTAGCCTGTTGGTGCTCCATTGACTGGACATTTCAAACCCTGGCAGAACTAGTAATGAATGACCCAACAGGCTCATTAAGTGAGGTTGTATATTTTTTGTTCCAGATACTTCTAAATAACACTGCTTATCAGTATAACAGCTGCATAATTTTCTGCTTTTGGAGGCTGAAGAATCAAGAGAATCCTCACTTAGGGTAACGGAATGAGACTTATGCTTTATTCTCATAGCTGCAGTGAGAGCTGGAAGCTGAGTAGGTGTAGTGGGATAGATCAGCAGAGAGGTTAATTTGTGGGATGTGTTCAGGCTCAAGTGAGAAGTGCCTGAGCTTCTACCTGAGCTGAGAGGTTAAAGAGTGATAGAAGAGCTTGCAGGAGTAGGGAACAAGAGGGGATACTTTTGCCAGTGTTAAACTTTTATAAAGGGGATAAGCTCTGTTGCATGATCTTGTTCTTGAATACAAGGAAAGCAGAAAGTGAAGATTAATGAGTGAAAGACCTATATGTAGCATACTGGCTGGGAAATGCAATGTTCTGTGTGTTTGTGGTCTTGTGCAAAGCTTGGCACAGGTGTCTTACAGCTATGTGCTGGTGGGGAAAAAACTTCTCAACTGCACCATTTCACAAGGAATCATTAAAATCCAGTGGTGTGAAGAATACAATAGTCTGGTTTTAACCACAGATTTATGATAATTGCACTTTGCTAGTTCTTCAGGGAAATGGATATAGGACCTGTGGTGACTTCCTATTTCTTAATGCAGACTTAGCTAACATATAAATTATGCTGAAAATTGTTGGCCTATTGAATTAATTGGCAGAAATCCTCTTGCGGCTCTGTGTCAGCACCTAATTCTCTGAGGGACCTTTGAAAAATCTCAACAGCAGGTATTCCAGCTGCTAGCTTTTCCCCTGTGGTGTGCAGGGGTGCCTTAAAGCATCTTCATGGGAAAATCTGACTAGGAATGCGGTCACTTAATTAGGGAGTGAATGATCTGTTCTTTTTGTTTCTGCCCTTTTGGTTGTTTCGTTGTTTTTTTTTTTTTTTTTGTCCTTAGAGGCATGATGCTGCTTTCAGGCCCAGTCTTCAGACAGTGTGAATTGGTCCATGACAGTCCATACAGTTGTGCTGGTTAATTTTCACCTGCTGAAACTCTCTAACCTCCCAAGTGCAAGAGCATTGCTGGGGGGGAAAGAAAGAAATACTGACTGGTATTCTGGGAGAATGATTAAGATTCAGTTCTGGATCACTGAGTTCAGAGAGAGCGTTGTCATTTGACTTCTATCAGATCAGGATAAAAAGCCCTTCACCAGAACATGAGGTTCTGAACAAGGGCGTCTGGAAAATGTAACTTTTGCTCTGTGACTGATGCAGTTGGTGTAGCAGGCTAGGAAAATAGAAATATAAATGTACTTGGAGGCTCCCCTTTTTAAGAAGGAAAGAATGGAGAAATAGGGGAGAAAAGGGACAAAGTCCCCATTAGCTTCAAAAATGTTTATCCACTTAAATAATGGCAAACAACATATGTTATGTCAATGAACACCACTTGTCCTGTTTGAGCTGCCCATGTTCTTTAGCTAGAAAGCTTGAAGTAATTTCATATGCGTGTTTTACATTACTTTTTAGAGACATTACAGTTTCTGATGACTAGATGCACACACTTTGGTGGATACTCAAATATTGTATGAATAACTGAGTGTCAAAACCACACTGATGAATACAATTCTGAGTGTGAATATGTCCTCAAGAGTATGCATTATTCACCCATCTTGTGTTCTTAAAAGGGTGTTGTACCATAGACCTTTGAGAAAGTAGGTCTTGAGCTTAAGGTTACTGACTGCAAGTAGAATCATTTCAGAGATAATGATTATATTATTACTGTAATAACAGAGGTAAAACTGAGCAAAGAAAACGACTGGGGACCTAATACTGTATTTAGTGAAGAGTAAGCAGAATCAAGCAGGGACTTGACAATATCAGTGGATGATATTATTAAATTTATAACGAGAAGTCTTAGAAAATATATTAGCTGACATGGCCAAGGACAGCCTCTTCAGAACTTGAAAGCAAAGCAGGGACCTTGGTGATTCTTGGAACAGCCAACATCAATGTAGATTTAGGGGACTGGAAAACGCTTTTTCAAATTAGAGGCCTATAGGAAGGCCAGAAAATTGATCATGCAGGATTTTAATTACTGAGATATCGATTAAGATAATAACTATGAACAAATTAAGAAAAGGTACATGGTGCAGGACTGCTTCGTTAAGCTGTTTGTGAGCTTGCACATTTACAGGCTTTCTTGCATCCAGCCCTGGGAAACTAAGCCAACTCTAACAAATGAAGTGAGACATCTACGGAGCACCCTGGTGTGGAGCTGGGAAGAGTGAGGATTGCTTAAGGAGGAAGCACAGAGGGTTGGTGGGGACTTTTTGTGGGTTGGGTGTGTGTGGTGTTTTTTTGGTGGTGGTTTTGGCTTTTTGGCTTTTTTTTTTTTTTTTGAAGTTAGTAGAGTCTTATTTTGAGGAAATGTGCCTGAGGAATTTCTTCTGATTATGGAAATCTCCATCTGTAGAAATGAAAAATAACTGTGATTTCCTCAGAGCGACTGTAATTAAAATGTGTCCTGGTTAAGTCTGCACAGGTTAAAGGCTGATGAGGGTCAAGTCAGTATGAAATTAGCATAAAATATTAAGCAGTTGCATTCTTAACCTACAGCATAATCAGCAGAGTAAGAAGCAGGATAGGGTAATACACAGGAATAAAAAGAAAACCCATAAAATATTATTTTTTTTTTAATCCAAATATTTTGGCATGTTATTTCTCCTTTACCCAATCTTTTTCTAGACCATGCTTTTAGAGCTAAGAATATTTTGTCTGCTTAACAGGATAGGTGATTGTGGTTACAGCAGGATATGCTGAGAATATATAATGGAATACTATAGGTTGTACTGCGCAGTCTATGGATATATATTTTTTTTTTCCATGAAAACCACTTTGCTCTCTTTTGTGACTTTTGCATTGGTCCAGAGTAGACATGTTGGAGGAGTGAGTTGAATTATAGAGAAATAAGAAACAGTTTGGTTTTACCACCCATTACCACCAACAATAACTAGCCAGGCTCAAATTGAGGAAGCAACACATGTCCTTTTAGCAGATAAACTAGCCTACCTCTTAAGAAGCATACAAAGAATTCCTACTCACAACAGCTTCTAAAGGAAAGAAGTTGCATTCACAAGCATAAGGGAACTCGGGCACAAGGAAACTTGGGCGCAAGGGAACAGTCATCTTATTAGAGGCATTCATTTTGATGTGGGAGGAACTGCTATTTTTATTCCCTCTGTCCCCTATATTCATAATGCATAGAGTCAGAGAAAGTAGTTCCAAGAAAATGAAGTGGGTTAGAAAAAGAGCTAGAACAGACTGCTCAGTAATAATTTTATTATCTCTTTTTCATAATGAAAAAATGGAAATAAGCTTTATTTAGAGAATCTTTTTCTTAAGTTGCTGGAATAATCAGGTAATTTGCAGTAAAGCATGAAATGAACTGGCCTGTTTTGAATAAACAAACCACAACCACTCAATATAACTGGCATACAGGCCCGTGTTAGAGTTATTGATGTCTTTCTTCTAAGGGATTCTTCTTCATAAATGCATTAGGTCTTCTGATCAGTAAAATGTTCTGAATGGGAAGATGAGAGACGGAAGCCATGTATTATATTTTAAAAATGCCATTTATCTTAAACATGATATTTGAAGAAAACAAAATGGGACTTTTTATGTAGCACCTATATTTGTAGCAGAACCTTAATATAAATTTAATCCCTTTTTAAGTAATACACTTTGACCAAGTTATTTGGCAAATGCAATCAATGTAAAAGTAATCTCCCAGATTTTGGTTGTCATGCGAGGTGGGGATCAGGGAAGAAGGCTTCCTTCAAATGCTGTGGAAGATGGCATTTTAGTTTTGTCATCTGCTGTATGGATTTGAACTTGGATTTCTGTGTCTCCATAAACTGCTCTCCTTTTTATGTTCCCATATGGTTGTTCTTACTCTTGCCTATCAAAACAATTTCAATTTATATAACACACTTCATCCATTAATTGGGTTGCTGACTGAACCCTGAAGTGTTAACTCCTGTGGGAGTACCTGGGAAATCTAGATACCTACATATCCAAATCCTTCTGTTTCACTCTTGTGCACAGGCATGTGGATAAAACACCTCACCCTAGTGCTCCATGACACAACCTTCTGTATTAATCTAGTCTCATGCACCCCCAGCACAGAAAAGAATAGTGAGGTGTGCTCCTGCAAATCCATCCATTCCTTCCTTCCAAGACTAAACACCTCAGGCTGGGTCACCACCTACCTCTCAAATGCAGAAGTTAAAGGTTGCGGAACTGCAGGAAAGGATACTGTACCCTGATGTCTTTCTCAGCTTTCCTTGGTTGGCAGCAGTGCTTTGCATCCTGATGTCCTAAGGAATTTGGGTGTGACACTTGCTCCTGCAGCAACCTTATGCTGTAGGCAAGGTTGTTTGGCCAAACTGAGCACCCTTTCTTTGTTTTTCCCCCCGTGGTACAAGACAAAACCTTGAAGGGAGATGTTACAATTTTAGCGATTATTGGTCCTTCTCTTTTCATATGCCTTTTGGTTTTTTATAAGTCGCTGGAGTTGCCCCTCTTTCTTTCCTAGTCTCCCTTCCCTACACTTTCCAGCTTATGTGCTTATCTGCTCCTCACCATGAGCTTTCCAGCTCTTTGTTTCCCACATGTGGGCTGCTGCTTCTGAAGACTGTATTTCATTTGTCAGCCCCATAATGCCAGGCAGTGTTTTCAGTCTTTCACTCTGGAAAATTGTAAAGGAAAAGGGGAACTTGCTTTTAGAGGGTGAGTACATGTTCAAGGTAGGAATCCTAAAATGCAGTAGAGAAAAATATTTAGTGGCTATGGATACTTTTTTTTTTCTTAATAAGCCTATTCCTGTCAAGCAGTTATTTCAGTTGCACACCAAATATAAACCAGAATTAGTATTTTGAAGTTAGGGTAGGGCTGGCAATTTAAACCAATTGAGGATCTGCTCTCTGTTTTATAACCAACAAATTATTAGCTTGGTGTAGGCACGCTTGCTAAGCCCCTCAGCTTTCAACATGAAGTTCTTGCTCTGACAGATAATAGCTTGAAGTTTTTGCTGGTTGCCATAAGTGACGGGGAGTTCTTTTCCTGATCTTTAAAACTTAGCAGAGATTCACAGAGCAGCAGGGTTCAAAGTTATGAAATCCAGCAGCCATGTAATTTTTTTCCTTATTAAAGACATTTGCCTAATTTTAATGTAAATAGCCACTGCCTGGTGGCCACTCTAATCCAACAGCATTACTGCTGGCAGACAAGGGATTAAGAAGAAAATGCTGTATTGAAATTAAAGCTGTAGGGCCTGATAGAGCTAGGTTACCATTAAACTCTGCAGTTGCTGTGTCCTTCTTGCTAGCTTCATTGTGCTTTAATCCGGTGCTCAGGGTTTTCTATAACTAAAAAGTACTTCTTTAATCCTTTTTTCACACACTGTAATGCAAACGTTGATGCTGAATAATCCACTGAGGTTTGCACATTTGTTAGATCTCTGCTTTATTAAATTACCAAATTTTACTGGCAGCAGAGCAAGGTGGCAAAATGTCAACATGGCTTTGCAAAGCCAGTGGTTGCCCATTTCTAAAGATGAATATGATCTCTCTTAATGCCTGTTTACTACATTTCAGCATTAACCTTTACAAAGTGATGCAGGGATGTGAGGGATTCCAGGGCAGGCTTTCAAAGTCCAATAACATGTCTTTTTCTCAATTGACATTTGATTGCATCAGGATACGAGGGGACATGGGTTTACAAGGGCATTGAGATTGAACTCAATTGCTAGACATTTTGGAATTTGCTTGGTTTGTGCTGTGTCAGTGATATCATATGGTCTTCATCAGTATTGTGGCATTTGATGCTGCAAACAAGCCAAAAGAAACAGAAGCCCAACATGGAACAGTGGGATCAAAGTTACATATGCTTTGTCGTGGCTGATAAAATGTCTTCCCCCAGCAACCTGAGTGTCTGATCTGCAGACACTTATCTCTGGAATTTGTGGTGATGTTCCTGGTTCCTAATCAGTGTTATATTTCATGTACATTGTGCTGGGACTTTCTTGGGTTAAGGAGGAAGGGAAATATTATTTAGCATCGTATAATGTCAGTAACAGTGTTGAGTATCCTGATATTTATTTAGGTTCAGCCTTGAGGGGCATTGGTGTAATTCAAACATTGGATGTAAGGCACCTGAACTGTTGAGTCAAAGGTTTTGCTTTGCTTTTTTTTTTTTTTTTTAAAAAACAAAACTGGCCCATGGTTCATGCCAGTTCTTTCAATGAGATAACCTCTTGGTCATGTAAACAGGACTTTTAGTTGAGAAAGGAAAACAGAGATTTTTTCCTTAGCGCAAGATCCACCACAACGAATTCTACTAAACAAAACTGCATGCTGGGAAGTACAAAAGAGAAACATTATTAAGGAATCCATTAAAACCAATATGGGACCTAACACCCCATGTTGGGACAAATTTTTCTGTTGCTGGAATAACTAAAGGTAGTCTAATTTTTAACAGCACTTGAGAGGTACTGGAGACAAGAATTTAGTCACACTTAATTTTCATTCCTCAGGAATGTCTTTGTTTAATACAACTGATTTCAGTTGTGAAGAGGCAGAACCCATAGGTTCTGGGACAAATGAAGTCTCAGCAGAAATCTGAGATGGGCTCTACATTTTATGGGGCTTGACCTTATGGCTCCTAGGAGGAATGAATAATGCTCCTGTGAAGAATGACCTAAGATGATCTTTTCTTTGGTTGGAACTGCAGAACTGGAAAGAAATGCAGTGGATGCAAAACATAGGCTTTGCAAGTGTATATTGGGTGGGGTTTTTGTTTTGTTTTTTCGTGGGTTTGTTTTTTTGTTTGCTTTGTTTTTGTTTAATCATACATATATTAACCTATATATAATCTTTGAGCTTTGTTCTTGAATAATATATTTCCATTTACCAGCACCCCAGTGTTATTGCTTAGTGAGAGTTACTAGGCTGACCAACCATTGCCAAATGGCAATGCATAGATAAAGAGCAACATACAGAGTTGGAGTAATGTGCAGAAAACTGCTGTGCAAATTTGCATTGGCTGCGCTGAGGTATTTAAGATAAGTTCTGTAAACTGTATGTTGGTGAGATAAACACCAGGAATATGAACAATTGTGTTAGGGTTAAAAAGCAGTTTCTGCTAGAATGAAAATTGGATGAACAGATGTTCTCAATATTAAGATGATTAATTTTAATAGTGATGTATGGTAGACAGTAGAAACCTAGTGGCTCAGGCTGCATAAGACATGAAACATACATAAAATGAAACCATAATAAGGGACAGCATTGCAGAAATGGAGGGAAGATTAGGTGACCTGGATGATGCATAATTTATGTTGCCTAAGAAGGAGATACAAACTAGGTGATTCTTTAAAGCTCAAACTATTTCTGTGTATGTTTATGAATATCCATTATTTTCAGTGCTTTTTATGAGGAAGGTTAAAAAAAGACTTTAACTGCAAAATTCCTTTTTTGAGTGCGTGTATTGTGTTACTTTGGTGGAGGAAACCTAATACTTTTACTGACACCAGATTTATTTTTTGTTGTCGCTAGTACTTTATGAAGGTCTCAACATAAATGGTGCTAATGAGCTTACATGGGATATTATCTGCTAATAAATTCAGTAGTCGTGAGTATCACAGCTACATATACTGAAAACAACATAACTTGAACAAGGCAAGATAAAAACACAGTGGTACTCATATCCAGTTCAATGTGATCCAAATGCAATGCCCCTATTCTGGCACATTGCCCTGGCCATACCTTGTTAAATGTGGCAGATTGCTGCTCAAGACTTGGATTATTTGTGTGGTTCCCTCTGCTACTTGAGTGGATCCCGTGTGAAGCCGCAGGGGATTTTCCTGCATCTATTTTTCTTTTTTCAAGTCAAGAAGGTAGTTCACCAGAAAGCTGTACAGGGATGCATGTAATAAGGAAGGGAATAGTTTTGAGCAAGTTAAGTGTTTTTAAATGTCACTACAAAACACAGTGTACCTACATTTGACATTGTCTTTCCAAGCAGCACGTGCTTCCACTCAGCGCTGTTCCATTCTTATCTAAAAAGTCATGATGTCTGCACAAAGAAACCCCCAACCAAAAAAACCCAAACAAAGCCAAACCCAGTCTGAAGGTGTTTACAGCTGACAGTGAATTTAGTACGGAGAAAAGAGGACTCAGCCTTACATGTGACAAATAAAAATACCTGCAATTTTGTTAGTTGGGGTAGAAATTCATAAAGGAGATGAATCTGTATGTTCCAAGGGCATACGCTAGACACTGACTGCCTGAAATTATTGAGAGATTGCCCACAGTAGGCTAGTTCTGCTTAATTGTCCACTGAAAGGCTTTTCTATTCTAATTCTAATTGTATTCTAATTTTCTGTTCTAATTCTAAGGGCTTTTCTATTCTAAATGCTAAGGAAGCAGTTAATCCTGTTTACTCTCTGAGTTGGAATAGAAGTCTGTGCTGACCCTTGATCTCATCTGCTCTGGCAACTTCTGTGTGGGAGTCATATCTGCTAAAACAATGATAGTGCACTTTCAGAACATGTCAGCTTATATATGTTTTGACTGTGGGGGCTGAGAAGTACCTCAAGTGATTCATACAAGATTGGATGGCAAGTGTAAAAATAGCCAGTGCTGGGAATAGCCCTAACAATGGAGTCATAGGGCACAAACCAGAAAATCGTGGCAGGGGAGGGGGAGGTCCAGAACTCTTAGCTCCTCTCTCTCATGTTTTCCTCCCACTTAGTCAAGTAACTCCTACTAATTTGATCACTGGAACAGGCTGGACTAAGAGATGGTGGAGTTTCACTCCTTTAACATATTCAAAACCTGTCTGGATATGGTGCTGGGCAGCCAGCTCTATGTAACTCTGAGCAGGGGAAGTTGGAGATGACCTCTGGAGGTTTCTTCCAGCCTCAACTTCTCTGAATCTGTGGCTGCATCCAGCCTAGTGCAGCAATAGAAGACGAAATTTGGCACATAAAAGAAATTCAGAACTGGCTTTCATTTTTCAGCTTCTCAAACTTAAAATTGTCAGCAGAAATCTTAACGTGGTGTATTCTCATACCAGTATGGGGTCCAACAATAAAATTGGTCCTGATTAAGGGATAGATGCCTAATCACATGCTCTTGGGAGTAAAAAAAAAGACAAAATTGGGAAACTTGGGTCTGTTTCCCAATCTTATCATAGCCTGTGGGGAGAATAATTAGCTTTAGGTCAAAATCAGCAGAAGGGTATTTTTCCCTCCATGCTGCCTCAGTTCTGGTGGTTGAGCAAAAAAGCGCAAAGGAGCAGCATCATGCATGCTTCCTTATTCTATGCTTTATTTTTTTTTTTCATGGCTTGTGCTGCTTTGTAACTACTCCTTTTTGGTGGCTGCTCATGCAATAGGGAAGGACACCTTAAATCCTCATTACCCACGCGTGTCTTCCAGCTTGTACCTGTTTGGCAGAAAAACATGATCCTGCTCTAAAGCAGAGACTCTTGTCCAGAAATAAATTTAGCTCACATCCTTTTATGCACTGCTTATTAAACTATTTACAACCTGGCCTTGTCTTGGTGGATGTGCATCTGTCAAAAAAAAAAAAAAAGAAAAGCATGAAATGATATCAGATGACAACAATCCAGGCTGTGCTCTTGGGAGTCATGCATGGAAGAGACCCTAAAACAAATAGTATTGTGGCAAAGAATAAAGCACAATAAGTGCCCATGCTCCACTGCTAGTTTTCTGTGTGGTGTGTTGTTGTGGGATTTGCTTTGGTTTGGATTGTTTTTGTTTTTACCATCATGAGAGACAAGGTGTTATGCTGGCTGTATTTTTTTGATCTGACATGATATTGACTATGCTCAGTAATGTTCTTATAGTCCCAAAAATACAGTACAAAGAAAAATAGCGTTTGGTTAAGTTGCATCATTTCCTAGCTGTGGTGACCAGCACTAGACAATTTATTTCTTGAAGACATCTGAAATCCCAGAGGCAATTTCACATTATGTTTGAGGCTGTAGGAGGTGCTTCCCCTCTTTGAGGGGAGAGAGAAAACATGGGGCCTGATCTTGATTTCTCTTGCGTCAGTGTGGGCTAGAAAGAAAATTTTGCACATAAATCTTAGGTAAAGCTTTTACCACTGGAAGGAAATTATGCATGTTTACTGCTGTCCAGATTTAAACTGATGCACTTATTTGCATATGCAAGGTTAAATACATGCAGTACTGCCAAGGTTTAAATTTGCTCCACTTAATATGCATAAATGTATGCATGTATGGACTCTTAGATGTGTAATGTGTTTATCTGTACTGTGTAAGTGTGCATGTGCATGCGTACATTTCTATAATCACATATGCACACCCTATAGATGCATGTATATGTAAAGCAATAATTTGTCATTGCCTAGTATATGCAATGCTTAAAAACACATCCATCAATACAGATATTTGACTCTTTTATCAGCCCTGCCACAGAACCTTTTTCCTGGGTGGGAGGAACAATAAGGGAGAGAAAGGGTTCCTTTCACAGAAAAATATATCACTGAAATGAAGTTTCATAAAATGTGTTTTTTCCCACTTTTCATTGAACTTCTATGATTTTAAAATATACTTCGTTATTTTTTTTTTTTTCCCCAGAAAATGGCATATATTTCTAAAAGTCCTTTCCAAGCTTCTTAAATGCTACTCTTTCTTGTTTTGCTCTTCAAAGAGCAGCAGCCATGCTCTCCTTCTTCACCTTCAAACTGTGTTGCTCTGTTGGTCCAGCACAGCAAGGGTGCTTTGAACCTGAGAAGAGAATCTAGCTCCCTGTTTTTTTTTATATATCTTTTTTGGTACCTCAGAAAGGCTTTGAGAGCACTGCAATTAGCATTTCTCTTTCACCCATATCACTTTTCTTGACTTTTGTAAAAGTAAACCAAATATATTTACACATGTATTGTTCCCTAGGGTCCAGGAGAGATACCCTTCATTCATACTTTCCAGGATTTTTCAGATCCTACTACTTGGATCCTTAGACATATATTGTGACATCTATAAAACTTTGCCCAGGCTGTGGATTTTGTGTGAATTAACTTTAGTTTCCTCTCAAGGGTAACTTTATTCTGTACAGAGTGAAAAGATTTGATGGATGTCAAAGAAAGGAGCCACAAGTTAAAAAGCTAAAAAAACGAGCTCCTCAGTGGCTTTTAATTTTGGTGGCCCACCTTGGTTGCAGTAATGTGAACTCTTGAGTCCCAACAAGGCACTATATGAATTCAGGCAAAGTTGAGCTCCACAATTGCTTCCTGCTCCACACTTGAACTTTGCCCTGAATGATTTGATGGTGAGGGATCAATGGCTGTAATCTGGGTGCATCCTTAATGAGGCCTTAAAGGGTATAAGCGTTGGAGTGAAAAGCAGAAGTAGTATGCTTCTGCTTTTCCTCACTATAGATAGTCAGGTTGTCAGTACAAAAATTGTGGCTGCTTGATATCAACATTTCTGACTGATTTGTGGAACACCACTGGGCACTCCTACAAGCACTCTTTTTCTGAAAGAAATTCACTCATGCCAGCTCCATACGAAATGTGGGACACATTGTGGGTATCTTCAAAGTCACTGTATTAGTTTCAGCTATATGAAGTGCTTGGCTGCCAGGGTCTCATGGAGAAGCCCTGGGGGCTACAGTGAGTGCCTTTTTTTTTTGTGAGGGGACCACTTCTGAGGTTGCATGTGCCCTGTAGGAGGCTTAAGCCCTGAACCACTGGCACAGCAGAAGGAATGAGCTGCTGCTTTTAGTGTAAGTGTGGAAGCCTGAAATCAGCCAGCCTAAGTGGGAGAAGGATATGCCGTGTTATTGTGGTGATCCTCTGACTCGTGAAAACATCTGTGGGAGAGAGAAACACATAAAATGAGCTCATCAAAGGAATGTCTATAAATGCAAAGCACCTTAAAATAGACAATTGTAAAGTAAACAGCATCTTTATTTTCCTTGAAACTATATCTTTTTATCTGTGTTTCTCCCAGCAATTAAATGTCTCCTGGTCTATAAACACCTCCATGTTTACAACACTCTTCTTACGCAGTAACTTGTCTGAACATCCTGTGGTAAGAGAAGGCTTCAAGTGTAAAGGATTTGTTCATGGAAATTAGTTCAATAAAGCCTCCTTTTCCACCCATGTTCCCCTCCCCACCAGCACATGCACAGACTAAGCAGAGGCTTGCTGTTTCTCTGTAATAATGTGAATTTTGAGTTGTTGATAAATACAAGCAGGTTAACAATTAACATCAAGGGTTTTTCAGATTAAAGCCAAAGGAAGATGAGATTTTCAAGGGCTTGAGTAAACAAAAAGGTTGAGATTCTCGGTTATCTTTAAAAGCTCTTTAATACAAGCCTCAATAAGCTTAAATGAGCAGAGGAATGAACATGTCTGTTCTGTGTACTAACCACAACGTTACTGTGTTGCTTACTGTAACTCGGTTAAAAGATGCATAAGGAATGAGAGATAAGGCAAATAGGTTTGCCTGTAGAATGAGGTCATTAAGACAAGGTGGCTATTGTGTTTGTAGTAAGAACTGGAAGGAAAACTGACTAGCTTAACGGCATAGCAGATTTGGAGACATATATGGCAATTATTAGTCACACTATTTGAATTTGAAAGGGCACAGGTTCAAAGGAACGCTTAGGATCAGGCTGGTAAGAGGGAGCTATTAAATCAACTGTGCTCCTCTGAATCTGAGTGGTGGTCTGGTTTTTTTGGGTGTGTTTTCTTTTTTTTTTTTGGGAGGGGAGGAGGAGAGAGGGATGGAAGTTGGTTTTTTTTCTATTAGTTTGCTTGGTTTATTTATTCGTTTATTTTTTTTTCCTGGAAGTCTTAGGGTACTCATTGAGAAAAAGAGAATGATAAAATTTCCCAGGTGTTGCAAGAAGAGTAAGATTAGTATGTATTATTTCTGTAGAGGTTTTCAGTCCTCTCTAAAAAACCAAATTTACCTGCTGATTGACAATAGGCTGAATGTACCACCTGTTTCTATGAGATTGACAGTTTAAACAATACTACACAGAGTAAGTCATGGATACTTCTGAAGTGGATAATTTCTAATCTTCTATCCACTGTTGTGCTGTCTCTGAGTAATACAGAAAGGAGCTATATGAAATTATAGATAAGAGCCCAAGCCCTGAATTTAACCCACCATAACATTGCTTATGCTTGAGTTAAAACAGAAAGGAGAAAAATTTTAATTGCTTTTGCAATTATATGCGAGGTATAAAAAGGTAGAGACACCTTTTCATAAAAAAAAAAAAAAAAAGAAAATCTAAACTTTTTCAGTTCGAGGTCAGTCCTTCATCTAGCTTCTGTGACTGAAAGGGTAACTAGGAATACACATATTTTTTACTTTATGAATCCTTCATACTTCATGTGTTAAGAATACCCAAGGACATCTTTTATTTCTGTCAATAGAATAAGTGCTAGCTTAGTGTGCGTACTCATACAAAATGTAAAAAGTATTTAAAGCTGTGTACCACTCAAGGCAGAATCCTCTACCATTACAGAATAGTTACAGGTAAACAGGTGTGAGCATCTAATGATTACTGTGTTATCATAGACCATAGAAAAGTTATTAAGATAAAATGGCTTTCACTGGTGCTGGCTAGATTGTATGTGAGGTCAGTGGAATTCAGTTTAAATTGGATGAAGAATGATGAAAGTATGAGTTATAAAACTATTGCTGTGAAGTAAAAATATTGAGTATTTCCACTTCCAAGCGTCTCGTGTGTCAAAGGTATTTAATTTATGTGCTTAGAGTTGTACATAGTATGCGCTACAACTGTATTTATTTTTATTTTTTCCCCCTCTTAATTTTTTTGAGATTTGTTTTTGTCCTTATATATCTTCCTATCTTCCCAGTTATTTGAACATGATCTCATACTACTGTGATGGAAGTGATTTGATCTGTTCAGTGACTTGACATTTTGTATTAGTTTATGGTACAATCTTATCACTCTTATTTGTGCTTAATTTTACCTTCTTTCAATAGTTTTAGCGGTTCTGAAAAGATATTTTGAGATGTACAATTTAATAAAAAATGGCACTTGGTACCATTCAAGTGTATGAGCTTGCAACCTGGAACTTCTTCCAGATTTTATATTCACTTTGCTCAAATCATGTAAATGGAATTCCATAATCATGTCCATGTGAAAGCACAAAACCTCAGAGGCAGATGTACACAGTCAACTATAACAAAGCATACCACCTTCTGAGATAGTTCATAGAAGGTTAGATGTTGGCCTGATTCTGCCATCCTGCATATTGGTATGAATTCAGCTTTTCCATAGCTTCTTTTTCATGTGTACGGAAATACTTTTTTTGGTTTTGTTTATCATCTTCACAGATGCTACCCTATAGCAACAGTTTACTATCATCTCTGTCATGTAGGACTCTGAGCAGTTTTTGAGGAAATAAAATGTATTAATTTTTTTTTTTTATTTCCTATTTTACGTCTAAAGAAAATATGGGACTCCACAATTCTCTGGTTTCATAATAGGCTGCAGTATTATTTCCAGCTGGGATGCTGAAATGCTAAATGTTTCCACCTGGAAGGCAGCTGCAGTGCTCATGAGTTGCAGGATCATGCTGCATAGATGGTTGGTGGTCACACTGTATACCACATCTTCTTGCTTTTTATCTTTTGCTAATCTTGCACTGACCACTAGCAAAGCTTTTACAGATATAAAATGTAAGCTGCTGTCTGCTTCATCTATCATCCCCACTACAGTCTGCTTCACCAGGCTGTTCTTGCTGTTTTGCCATCGTATCCTTGTTGCTATAGTGAATTAGGAAAATGCTGGTTATTAACTTGATGTTGAATGAGGCATACTCTTATTTCAATGAGTAGGAATTTACCCACATAACTCCTACTAATGTGGAGGTATAGATTCTTTTTTCCCATGCAGAAAGCTCTGTTTTTATCAGCAGCCCTCTGAACAGCTGTTGAGAGATCCTGTGTCACTGTCATGCCAAACAAAGGAAAAGTTTCTTATTTAATGAGGAGAAATAATTCTGAGACTTGCCCACCTGAAAGAGGAGTGTAACATAGCTCATACTGTATTTTCATGGTCATTAGGGTTTCATAAAATTGCTAATGAGAAATGAGCCAAAATTATGAAATAAACAGGTAAACTGGCTGCAACTCAGTTTCCATATGAACCTGTCCCCTTAGGATTTCTGTTGTCAAATCAGTAAAATAAGGTGTAACCCCCCACTAGCCTTTTTCCACTTCTCATGTACCAGTCTTCAAAGTACTGAGTTTCATGTCAATCATGTGCTAATGAGGGCAACATGCAAGCAGTGAGCAAACGTAAGGACTCCTTCACAGCCTATGTAGAAAAACCAGTCCTTCCACATGAGCCCTTCTATTTTGTGGAAGAGCAGCTCAGTTATTTCTGTAGCTCTGTTCTTCACTTACTGCTGATCACAGTACTCTAGGCATGTAGAGGATGAAACAATGGGATAGATGAAGAAGGATGAATGCTATGCCCCTTCCTGAGGGAAGGAAATCATGAAGGATGATGTAGTCCGAGATCATGTTATGCTCTCAGTGAAGCCCTGCCCACAAGGGGCACAGTGTGACTGGGACTGCAGAACCCAGCTGGGATAGAAATGTGTTTTGGGACACTTGGGAATCCAGGCTTGCAGAAAGGACAACTTTTTGTATCTTTTTCTTTTTTTTTTTTAACCCTAAAATTTGGGCAATGTGACAGTGGCAGCTATATTCAGTAGTTCTGTCCTGGAACTCAGACATGGTCCTTCATTAAATTTCTGAGTGCACATCTCCATGGAGGGACAATCTAAGCAACCTTCTCATTTTGCAAGAAAGGGGATGTCCTATCCTGAAAAAAAGGGAAGATTTATGTGTTGTAGTGGTTAAAATGTCTGCTATGAGCTGCATGTATCAAATGAGAGCTGTGATAAAATGAGCATGTTTACCAATAATGACCAATTATTGGTCATTATTGGAGGGGAAGCTATTAAGAAATAAAGTTAAAACAGAAGAGAAGATGGTGTCTGTTTCTACACAAGTCCAGGATGTGAACTATGAGTCTTAATTATCTCAGGCAACATGATTGTTGCCCAAGCTAATGAAAGGTGTAAGGAGCACCTACCTACCTTGTTCTAACTGACATAATGGATACCTTGCATTGAAAAAGAGATGGTGCAGGTGCTTTAAGTTACAGAGCAGAGCCTACCACTCAGACAGATGTCACCCTTCAGAAAAACTTCAGACATGCCTTTTCTTATAATTGAAAAACACTGTCAGCTTGGCAGATTCTGGGACACTGTGTGTTTAAATGACAAATATTCATGCTAGTTGAAAATGAACCCTGCTCAGCAGACATTGGCAATTTTTTGTTATTTCCCTCTTTCTCATTTTTCAAAGGCTAGCAGATCATTTCTGCGCATTAGACTTGATAGAAATTAGGCATGGAAACTAAATTCCTTCAGCCACTTTTCAGCTTGGAGCTGTCCCAGGTATTTGGCCTTAAAGCTCCTTAGTAATGCTGACTGTGGTATGTGAATGTCGCGTTGAAAGCTGTCAGCAAAAACACTCTTACACGAGGAATGCAAGTGCTATCTTTCACCCATTTCTCTTGCTAGCATCTTATTCTTTTTGATTGTATCTATCCAGCACGTGTGAGCATTCGCAGTAATCTGGACAAATTGAAAGCTAGAGTAGCCTTGAAAATGTAGTCTATTCAAATTGCGCTTCTTTCTAGTAGACTGTACACTACAGAGGACCGTGTGCAGTTACAATCGCCTATCTTCCAAGGGCCAATAAGCTGAAACTTTTGTTTTTTTGTTTTTGTTTTTGTTTTTGTTTTTTTTTTTTAGCATTATAAAGCAAAAAAAGACTTTTTCCCACTCTGTTGCCTTGTTTACTTACCTATTGCATCATCAGATTGCTTTTGCCATTATGCATGGCTTCCTGAATAATTCTTAAGTGCTATGGTCTGCTCAACAAGGGACCTGTGCAAAGCATTATTTTGCTAATGTGCATGGTTTAGAAATATGCTTTCATACCTGTGTGAAAATTTGCTTTGGTTTTGAGTCCCTTGCTCAAGAGACAAGGTCCTTTATAGTGGCAGTCTGATGACTGATGCTGGGCAGAAATACAAAATAAGACAAAACATTTATGTCATCTGAAGTTGAATTTTTGTGAGTTTCAATCAAAAGTATTTTTTTCTTGTTTTGGAATGTGTAGCCTGAAGTTCATGATGATGAATTTGAATCTTTGCAGCATTTGGAAAGCTGAATGGTTTCACCTGCTGTCCAAAACTTAAGGAGAAAATGATACTGATTTTCTGTCCATGTTGTTTCTTGACAGCAAGCAATAAAGCAAAGGAGTGACTTGGGTCTCAATTACTTCAGAATCATTGTGTAAATTTACTAAAAGGAATTGTAAAGCTAAGCTTCTTTAGTGATGTAATTTAATTATGTCAATGAGATTAAAGGCTTCTATTGCAAAACCTACAGACTCTAAAGCAAAAACACTGTCTTCTTGCATGCCTCTACATTCAGAAGAGATCAAACCTGCAAATGCTGATGACATCATCTTTACAAAGCAGTTAAATAGGGTGTGTTTTCTCATGGCTCATCCTTCTCAGGTTCTAGAGAATTGTCTGTTTTTCACCTCGCAATTCAGCAAATTTTGGACTAATTTGCACAGGATGTTGTACCCACATTCTATTCCAATAAATTGCATGAAATATGAAGAAATTATGGACAGATTTTTTTTTATTTTTTTTATTTTTTTACTCTGGTGTTGAGAGAACAGGTATAGTGAAAAATGTGTGTGCTATGTAAAGGCAGTTTTAACAGCTGGACAGTTTGCCTCTAGTACATTGCTGCATTACAGGGAACATGCTGTTGTCTAAAGGTGTAGTTGCATCATTACCAATAAATGGAAAGTTGGAGGTCACCACAGGTAAATGTAACCAGAGCCTGAGAAGGTTGAGCTCTGAAAAAAAACACCCTAGGAATTATCAGGCCTGAAGATAAGACATTAGGTTTGCATTTGTTGTGGTCGTTTCTAGAAAACCATTTTCATAATAAAATTGGCATCAGGAAAGGTATTTTTCTGACTCATGAGTGTTTTGTTGAGAAGAAGATGAGGACAGCAACTTTGCTGCAAGTTATGGCAATGTGAATGTGTGTGTTGCCAGCCTTGAGCTTCAAAAAGCATGAGCCAAGCATCATAAAATCCTGACACTACTTCAAATATTGTCAGTTTTTTTAAAAAATCACACATGTTCTGTTCTTAACACTTATTTTCTACTGAAAGTTTTCACTTGACTATGGGATCTGAGACTTTAGGAAAGAAAGCAAGAAAGATTACAGATATTCTTGTGGGAACTGGTAGAATCTGTAATAGAAAAGTAGTTGCTGTAGCTAAATAAATTAGGTTATTTTTCTTTATTTTGGTTTTAACTGTTATGTTAAACCATAAGCCAGCATAAGGGAAGGTATTATTGCAGAAGGCTTTTAATTGTAAAAAGTTCCTGAAAAATATCAAAACTGCATAAGGTTACAAGTAAACTGTAGAAGCAGAAAGAACTAGGACTAGGAATCCGGTTGTTGCCAGCCCCTGAAACGGAAAAGAACAATTCATCTAGAAAGAAAATCTGAGATAACACAATTCTGATTTTTGCCATTTAGAAACAAGACTTAGCACCAGGCTTCAGTTTTCACCTGCAGAACTTGATCAAAGGACTCTGAAAAGCACAGTAACTGTTTGATTTCTAAGTCTTACTGAACAGTGTAAAGATTGCTTTAAACTCCAGCCTTTGGAAAAAACTGTGACAGAGAGAATGACAAAAAAAAACCCCTAGTTCTTATTATATGGAAGTATCCTGCTGCCTACATTTAAATTTTCAGATCCACAGGAGCTTTTGCTAAAGCAAATGCAGATTATTTGGAAGAATACTGGTTAAATATATTGTTTTGTTATATAAGGATCCCTTTGTTTTAGCTAATTTGGTGTCATCACAGTTCCCTTGTAGTAATTGTTCTTAAAATTAATCCCAGTTGGCTGACATATGGTGGCAAACAAAGCAGATCCTAACTGAAAACCTTTGCAGTCCAAAGACTGGCATTCAGACATTCCCAGGTGAAAGATAAACATTAAATGGGGAATTTCTCACATGGGTTTATCAAACACTATCTGTGTTTATAAATAATCTAAGTGAATTCAAAGAGATTCCTTATCAGTAATAGAATTTAAACATGGGGCAGAATGTAGCCTTTAGAACCTACATGAGTTTTTGAAACTTCTAATATTGTCAGGGCAAGGGGGAGAGAGTAAAATCCTGGCTTCAGGAAGATTCATAAGAGTTTTACTTTTGGCTGTAGTGAAATCAAGATTGTTCTCAAGAATTCCTGAAAAATCTTTATCCCTTCCCCACCTTCCCTCCTCAGTTAGTTCAAAATTTTAAAAAATGTGTCATTTCCTTGCTTCTTATTTTTGCAATTAAATACTTTGTGGCTCAAAATTAGAGAGCGTTCGGAAAGTTAAAGTTATGCACAATCGCGTGTATCATGCAACTACCTGCAAGTTTGCCAGCAAACTAAGCCTTAAACAAAGGCTCCTACTGAGCTAATAGGGAGGATGAGGCCCATATTATCCATTACATAATGATGATATTAAACTTGCCTTAAAAAGGTAGTTGGACAAGGGATTTACGTCTGGTTTTATGGCCTGTAGAGAGGTGTTATCTTAGAGGCCAGTATCCTCTTATTATATAGTGTGTCCTGTAGATAGGTGTAATACATATTATTATGACCTTCAGCAGCAGCCTAGGCTGCAGTGACAACACAATTGTAGAGTTTAGTATCTTAAGAGGCAGGGGAAGGTAAGCAGAGGAATAAAGACCCAGAAGTTCTCAATAACAGATGTCAATTTAACTGATGGAGCTGCTAAGAAGGATCCCAAAAAAGTCTGCTTTGGATGCCAAAGGATTTTGAGAGTGTTGGAAGACTGAGACTGCCTTCAAGATATCTTGAGAAAAAAGGAAGGGTCCTGCAGGTGTGTTAACAGCAACCACAAGTACAAGAGAGGTGCAGGCCTGCTACTGACTGAGGTTTGCCATTTAGGTCAAAAATGACACAGAAAAATCTGACATTTTCAATGCCTTCCTTACACTGGTCTTAACACGTAAAGTTAACCCCAACAAGCTGGGGTTACAGGAAGGAATGGCAAAGCAAATGGCAAAACAGTAACAGTACAGCAGGGTCAAGTTAGGGACCTTCTGTAAAAAATATGTGCATACAAGTCTAAGATGTGACAGAATGCACCCAGTGGTGACGAGTTTCCTGACATCTTTGCAAAGCTCTTTTCTACCTTTTCATAAAAGTCCTGGAGATTGTGAGAATCCGAGGTGACAGAAAAAGAGCAAGTATTTTGCTGATCATTAGATGATCTGGGAAAAGACTGGCCAGTCACCCTCAGTTCAGTTCCTAGGAGGAGGGAAAAAATACAATGAGTCCTCATGGAAGACCTTTCTGGGTGCATGAAGGGCAAGAAGGTAGCTGGAAAAAGCCAACACAGATTAACTAATTGCAAAATGTGCCCCATTTTCTTATATTACGAAAAAACTTGGTCAATGAAAGATTTTAGACATCATATACCTTAATTTTAGCATGTCATTTGGCATGATCTCCTGAAACATCCTTCTTGAGAGTCCAGTAAGATATGGATTAGAAAAGGGCCACAAGCTGCATGGAGAACTGGCTAAACTGTTGAGCTCAAAATTGGTGGTGGTTAACAGCTCTAAGTCAAATTTGCAATTGGCCTTACATGGAGTTTCTCAAGGTTTGACACTGGTTTGATACTATTAAATATCTCTTTAAACAGTCTGGATTAGAAGCTAAAGTATACAAATGCCAAACTTACAAGACTAGGAAGAGAGAATGTGAGAAGGAAAATCCACCATACAGAGACACTGACAGGTGTCTAGGTGACTAGTCCAACAAGGTTTTAATAGAGACAAATGTGAAATTCTGTACTTGGTATAGAATAATCCCAAGTAGCATACAGTCTGGAGTCTGGCTGGAGTGCAGTACAGCTGAGGAGGACCTGGGAGTCTCAGTAGACAGCAAGCTGGACATGACCCAGCAATGCAGGTTTGCAGCAGTGAAAGCAAACAGTCTATTGGGCTGCAGTACAGCTAGGAGCTCAAGTTATGTGATTCTTTCATGCAACTTGGCACTTGACAGGCCACAGCTAGAATACTGAGTCCAGTTTTCATCCTTCCGTTCAGGAGAGATTGAAATTCAGGAGAGATGGAAAAATTTAAAGCGTTCAGTGGAGGTGTCAACAAAAGGATTAGAACATTAGAGAGCTTGATGTATGAAGGAATGATGAAGAAATTGGGTTTATTCAGGCTAGAGAAGCAAAGACTTTATGGGACACTAATTAGTTTTTCAGTCTGAGAAAGGTAATTATAGATAAGGTAGAAGTGCTCTCTTCAAGTATGTAGTGACAGGATAAAGGCAACAGACATGACTGGTGTGAGGGAACCTCCATCTGACTAGGTAGACAGAGAACCAACTGGGATGTGTTTCACAGAAAAATGGTTGGATGCTGTTTACTGGAAATATTAGACTGGCAGTTACCTGTATAACTTGATAGAAGGCCCTGATTTCAGCAGAAGGCTGGATCAGATGAACTCCAGATGTCTCTCCTGACCTAAACTTTTCTGTGGTTTTTGTGAGTCTACAAAAAAACCCAAAAACAAACAAACAAACAAGCAAAAAAACTTCCTAGAAAAATGTCTGTGGACTGAATTTAAGCCTAATATAAGAAGTTTCAGCATTTCTCAAAACAGAGAAGTTGTGTCTACACATATACAAGCAAGAGCTGAATTTATTCTTAAAACTTTGGGATAACAGTCAAAGTAAATGTATAATGTGGTTGTATTATAGTGTAAACTATACAAGACTGATATTAAGGCTTCTGAAAGCCAGCTGAGATAATTTATAAACTGGGCTGGTAAAGTTATCTGCTTTATAACAGCCAGCATAAGTCACTGGTTTTGTACTATTATTATTAGTGATATTTGCAATTGTAATAAAATCCCTCAAATCCTACAGTCTTCAATTTCTTCTAGAATGCTAGATATGAACCTATTGGATTTCCATGATGTCATTGTCCAAAAGGCCCACATTGTCATATTGGAAAAGAAGACAATAATGAGAGATAAAACCCATGGTGTCAATACCCACTAATGAAACATGTTTAGAAATCTAGTATAGAAAACACTCGAGGGACACAAAAGCTGTCTTTTCCCAAAGAGGAGAGTGAACTGGTGGCTGCCAGAGGAAGGCTATGACCTAAAAGGCCTGATATTTACAGGCATAGGTCATTACAGTGGCTTTATCTTGTTCTTTGGGCACTCTGAACCAGTGAAAATGCACTCTTATTGAAGAGCTGGTTTTGTATAGGATGGAAACATTTTCTTTGGCTCATTTGCAGCACTCTGTAACCAGTGAAAAAAAGCAAACATTGTGGGTGGAAATTGTCTAGTCTAATAGTTTAGTAGCTGTGTCATGGGAGTGTGTTTTGGTTTTTTTTAAGCCTTCTGTTGAAACATTTATCTCTGCAGAAGGATGTAGAGCATATATCTTTAAATATGGTATTCATATGTCCTGCTCAAGATGAAACCTTCTTAAGTCATTTTTTTTTCCCTCAGTTCTGTTACTTCACATTAGCTGTGAACAGGATTATTCTTGAGTCTGCCATTCAAGCTGTTCAGAGAAAGGAAGTGAAGGAGAGGGGAGAGAACAGATTCTGAATATGTCTGTCTGCCATGGGGCCAGCAGGACAATGACCCAAACTTCCCACTCTGTTAAGAACTGCAGCTGTTTCTGATACGTATTACAGAAAAGCCAGTTGATATACTAAAAAACAGCAAAACCATGTTTGGATATTGGCATTGCCTATAATGAGAATACTCATTAGGGTGCAATTGCAGCATTTTATCTGAATGCAAGTAGTAGAGGAGCCCAGAAGTCTCTTACCCTGATCCTGCTTCCTGACCAAGATGCCTGGTAAGCTTGTGTGAAATGGCTTTCCTAACTCTGCTTGTGAGTACCTAGGCTGTTCACGTAAGGGAACATTCAGCATTGGTGTGAAGCAATGGATCAATAGCTCTGGAGAGCAGACACACACCTCTGTTTATCTCCAGGACCTTTGTAATGCTGGCCCTGGCAGGCTAGATTTTCCTGATGTGTCAATTTAGCTTCATGGTCATCCTCAGATTTGCTTCCTTAAGCATGAAGAGCTTAGTCATCTTCAACTTCTGCCTGCAGTGAGTGAGAATTACAGCCAGATGAGGCAACAGATTTTATGCTGATAATAATAATCTAAAGCTCAGCTCTCCTGTACAGCTGGGGCTCCAAGTTAGGATGAAATGACCTTTTGGGAACATACCATATCCATTGCACCATGGTTCAACTTGTTACATGATCAACAGTGAGGAGAAAGGCTGTGGCTTGTCCTGTTCCCCTGCTAATGGTTGCGTCTGGTTCCCTTTCATGGAAAGACCTTAGCAATGACTTAATGGCAGGTCTGTTCCCAAAGTCCACTGAGGTCACACCACTTGAGCCTGGTACAAAGCCAGCTTCTCCTGCTTTGCAATGATGTCAAATGCATTTCCACTCTGGAAACAGTTTATAAATTTTTACTCAGATCTTCAAAATGTGGTCTTCTCCATCTCCTCTTTTCATATATCCAGACTGAGGACCTGTACTTATACAAATTGTGCTGTTTTGTTCAGCAATTAAATGCAAATGGTTGATTCCAAATCCCTCTGAATGACTTTGTCATTCATTGTTAGCTCTAAAGAGTTCTTCCTTGGCAGAAAAGCTGTCTATTTCACAGCACCCTGCTTTATCTTCAGATGAACAGGAGCCCAGCACATAGCAGAAAGAAGTAAAGTTCTTAGTCATAAAACACTGTTTATCAAATATATTTGACACAGAAAATTTCTGTTCTGTCAAAAAGAACAGAGCACTGAATTTTCTTCAACAGACTGTGTAGTTTCCCAATCTCATTTTTCTCACTGTAGAGAGTTTGTTTTATTCCTCCTTTGTCTCCAGCATCTTGCATTGTGATATGCAGAATGGAAGCACGTACACTAGTCAGTTCTGGTGAAGTAGCAGAGGAATTCAGCATCATCATTCTGAAATGTATTATGCCTGACTGGATTTTCAGAAGATGCTGCACCAGGACCCTTTGCCAACCAGGATATTCTGTAAGGATCTTGGTGTAATTGAATCTCTTGTGTTTCCCTGAGAACAAAAGCTTTTAGTTTCTTCCCCAAATATTCTGCAGAAGGATAAATTTATGGTGAATTTTCTCACTGCACCAACTAAAAGAATTATTTAGCTGTGGATAGAGCTTTGAACAGTGTTCCTGAAGATACAGGTTTGATTTTATTGTACACTATTCTTTGTGGCTGTGCTTTTGAATTTCTGAGTGGACTGAAGAAATTCTTTATTATTACAGGCAAGAATTTCATGTGCTGAATTAATGCTAAGCATAGGAAATTCTGAATTATTTTGACATTAGATGAAGTACTAAAGTGTGATCATACAATTTGGTGTGTCTTTAATTTCCTATATCAGTCTCTTTTCACCTCATTTATTTTGCAGTATGGAAAATGCATTTGTCCTAAAATATTTCCAATTAAAATAATTTCAATTTTTCATCTCAAAATGCAGAATTAAACCTTTTTTTTTAAGTTTTGCAAGTTTTCAGAGATTAAAATTGAAATGTCCCTACCTGAAACAAAATTCTTTGGCCACCTTATTTTCAATGAATATTCTTCTCATGAAAACACTTGTTTAAAGATTTATAGACTGTTCCAGAAATGATGTTTACAAGTAACTGATTCTAGAATTCTATTAATGCAGTAGAAGTTGAATATGCTCTTTTGTATCAGCAGAAGAAAAAACAGGTTTGCATCAAAGGTCTGTCAATGACTTGAATATAATACATAATAATTCATAAATAGTGTCTTGTAGGGAATTGAAATCCCACCACATCCTGGTATTTAGATTTTCTTTTATTCATCTAACCACTGCCTAATCATTCACAGGCAAAATTTCAAAGCATTGCATGAGCACTTAGTGGGAATCTTTCAGCCAAATTCCCTTCAAGCAATTTGGAAACTTTTCATAATAGGTCAGAAGAACCTTGTTCAACAGCATCAGATCTAGTAAAAATGTAGGAAGAACATTAATGTCTTTTTGCTTTCAGCAAGAAAGTTTTATGATGGGGAATCAGGCAACAGAGGTGAGCTGGAAAGCTATGTAAAAGATCAGACACCATGATTCTAACTTAATGTAAGTAATGTGATTTGGGGGTGATTTGGGAAAAAGCTCAGCATCTGCAGAGCTGCTGGATTCCAGTGGGTGCTTCGCTCATTACTTCTGAAAACTGCAAAAAGTCTGCTGGTCACACATATAGAAAGCAAGGGACCTAAAATCAATTTGTAAGGTTGTGATTTCAGGTCTACTCACTCTTAGATCTTAGTATCCAAATCCCTTTTTTATGCTAATAATCAATAAGTAAGGCTATGCTTTGCATAATGTAACGCAATGCCAAACATTAGCTCTATAAGTGATAGGGGATACAAAATGAACAAACCTGAAGTGATATTTCAAGTAGGCTACTGTTTCTCCAGCTAAAAAAGCCAAACATGATACCACCTCTCCACCCAAAAGTAACCCCAAACCAAGACCAAAACAACCAAGAGTCAAAACCCTGGTGTTTTTCCATTTGTGTCAGAGATATCACAACTCAGTATTAAGAAGTGGTATGTGGTCTGACATCCTTCTTTTATTAATATATTCTTTGGTGGTGTTAAACTGTCAGCTATTTTTTTTTCCTTTCTAAACGTATTGAATTATTTCAGCCCTGGCTTAGTATGAAACAGTAGTTATCACTGAGATAAAGGACAAAACTCCAACAAAAAGTGTTTGGGAAATTGCAAAATGACAGAAGATACGTCAGTTCTGAGGAAAGATGGGAACCTGTCAGAACACACAAAATTTTCATTGTTTACATACCTGTCATGCGATTTTCTGTATTTGTGCCTAAAGAAACTAGTATGTAGCTGTTTCGTAAAGTTACAATACAAGGAAAGATGAGGAATGAAATTCAAGTCTTACCTCCAAAATTCCTTTCTTTTCTGCATTTATGTTGGGATCTCAACTTTATTATGAAGTCATTACAGTTTATCATGCCAATAGGTATACAGGGAGAGTTAACCACAGACCACTGACAGAATAAACAATGCATTCACAGCAAGTATGGACTAAAATAGTCTATTAAATACTGAGCACATGCATGAAGTGCTTGCTGCTTTAAACAACAATTCCTACTTCCCTAAGCCTTTATACCCAAAAGCAAACGTACATGTACACGCTAAACTGAATACATTTGAATTACTTTATTACTGTATTGGAAAGAAAGAACCATACAGAGCAGCTACAAACTGTTGGCTCCAAAATATTACTCTCATCTTATTTTGATGAAAGTGGTCAAAATGGATTAAATTATAGAAAGGCTAGAGCAAAACCCTGTGGCCGCCCTATAAGCATTTGTGGGGAAGTTCCTTCATACCAACTCTGAAGCGTGTCTTCTGGGTTAATTTAATCCAAAAGAGGTAGAGATCATTTGCTCTGAGACTGTTCTGCAGTGCAAACCAAATCAAAATAAATAGGGATAGATGAGTTAGGTTAAAGCAACTGCTGTTGTATCTGGTAAATCAGCTACCATTGTGGCATGGGCGTTGCTTTGCTGCAATGTGCTGGTGTGGTTCAAGTCTTGTTCAGAAAAAAGTGATTTCCCAGGAAACTGCCAAACATTTAACACACAGCTATTAGAGTGCCTTGCAAAATGAAACAGAAAAAATTGCCATACATTCAGCACACAATTATTATGGTGTCTTGTAAAATGTAATGGAAATGAAACTAAATAAGTGGCCTGTAAAACTATTTCTGAAGCATTCAGGTTTTTATAGAGACTGAAAAGTTTTCTACAGAAAGGTGTGAACTGCCATATTGCATGGGGCAGTTAGTATGTCTCCTGTGGTTTTTATAATGTGCACTTCAGAAGGCAAGTTACCATACTAGTAAAAATATATTTTCTTTTTTTTTCTTCCTTTTTTTTGTAACTGACTATTAACTCAGATTTATGCTTGGACCATGATGATTCATATCTTTTTATATTGCTCTTGGAACTAGAGCTTCAAATGGTGCAATGTGATACAGTTCAATTGAAGTAATTGGAGTGCTTTCTACTTAGACTGATTATCCTGCTTTTTTAAACTCAGTTTCTGCTTTGCTCTCTCAAAGAACTGAGAAATTACTGGATCATAGGATAATTCAGATTGGGAGGGTGCTCTAGAGGTCCATCTCCTGCTATGTTAGTAGTAATTTTTAAAGTGATGTTTAAAAACAAAGATGGAAGTTGATATTTTTTCTGTGAAAATCTATCTAGCTGTATCATAATGTTTGAGAGAAGTTCTATGAAGTAATATTTTCTCTCTTCTGAAGAAAACCATTCTCTTCTGATGTGGGATTTTAAAAGAATCCATCTGCTTTGCTTATCAAAGATAAGGTGAAGAGGTGACTGTGTAATGATCTGAAAACACCTATGTGGAAAAAAACATGGTTCTTTAATCTTAGCAGAAACAGATACAGCAAACATCTAGTGTCCAGAAGATGAAACAAGATAAATTCAGATTTTAAAAGAGCAAATTTTAATCATTGAGATATTTAATCATTATAGCACCTTATTAAAGGATACTTTGAATTATCATAAAATCATAGAATGGTTTGGGTTGGAAAGGAACTTAAGATCATCTACTTCCAATGCCCTGCCATGGGCAGGGACACATCCCACTAGACTAAGTTCAGGCCCTGTTCAATCTGGCCTTGAACATTACCAGGGATGGAGCATTCACAACTTCCTTGTGTAGCCTGTTCAATGCCTCACCGTTCTCACAGTAAAGAATTTCTTCCTTATAGCTAATTTTAATATCACCTGTCTAAGTTTGAACCCATTGCCCCTTGTCCTATCCCTACAGTCCCTGATGAAGAGTCCCTCCCCAGCATCCTTATAGGCCCCCTTCAGATACTGGAAGGCTGCTATGAGGTCTCCAAGCAGTCTTCTCCAGGCTGAACAACTCCAATTTTCTCAGCCTATCTTCATATGGGAAGTGCTCCAGCCCCCTGATCATCCTCATGGCCCTCCCCTGGACTTGCTCCAACAGCTCCATGCCCTTGTTACGTTAGGGACACCAGAGCTGTACACAGTGCTCCAGGTGAGGTCTCATAAGAGCAGAGTAGAGGGGCAGGATCAGCTCCTTCTACCTATTGGTCACGTCACACTTCTTTTGATGCAGTATACAGTTGGCTTTCTGGGCTGCAAGTGCACACTACTGGCTCATGTTCATTTCCCATCAACAGATTTCTCATATACCAATTGAAGTTTATAAAGCAAAAATTAATGCCTTTTGAAAATTATGTACTCTAATTCAGAAGTTATGGACTATTGTACAGATTACTGCACTAAAAATCTATGAGCTGTGTTAGGAAATCAGACTGGATAATCAAAGCTGTCTCTCATGTGCAACAGTGACTTATGTGCATCAGTGATGCATATGCTTTTATTTGCAACTTTTCTGTTTAAATTCCATATTGTTCCCTTACTGCAAACCTGTTTTAGTAGCCTGACAATCATTGTAGAATAATTGCAAATATAGCTGAAATGATGGGTATGATAAGCAAGGATAAATGAATGACCAGAAATATAAAAGATACTTGGCTAGTTTTTGTGAACTTCATTAGAGTAGAAAAGCTCTGAGCAGAATCTTGATGATCATGGCCACCTTTTCAGTGTTAGACAGGGTAGTTTCCTTGTATTTCTACCACTGGAGCTGACAATATACACCTGGACTTGCAATTATAGGAGAAAACACTTATTTGACTCATAGAAGCACTTATTTGACTCAATGAAGCACATGGGGATGCATTTTCACAGAGGCTGTGGAATTGCAAAACAGCTGTTTTAGGCTGTGTGGGCTTAGCAAGACATGGGCTTTTTGTTTTTTCTTTTTGCCTTAGAAGTGAGTGATAGAAGGCTGCTGAAGAGAGAGTTAGGCTCATGGTGCATCTTGGGGCATTTTGGGAATGGTGGGAGTACCTGGGGCTCTGCCCAGTCACATTTTCTGCTTCATGAAATAAAAGCTGTCAGAGCTGTGAAGGTAACTTATTCAGACCTCTCTGTCCAAGGAAAGAATCAAAACTCTGGTCAGTTCTATTAATCTGCAAATCAGCCTGGGCCCTTTTAGGCACAGATGTCCATACTGCACTGTTATGGTGTGAGTCTTGAGGTGCCTAGGTAATTCATAAATCAGACTGTTTTCTAAGTCTGTTGCATGGAGGGAAGGGGTAAGAATGAAGTCTGGCAGCCACAGACAACCATGCCATGTTTGCTAGTAGTGCAAATAAAGATACCTTTAAATCACGAGTCTTCAGAAGTTTCTGATATTTATTCATATCATATTATAGGCTTTGTCTTGCCAATATTTCTCACATGGTGTGCAGCTGTCAAAGTGTTGGAGCTGTATAGGAAAATAACTTATTCTTCAGGCTTGTGCCAATCCCCATTCCCTGTCTAAACAAGAAAGAAACTGAATTAGGGTTATCTGAGCAAGTGGAGAAAAAAAAAAATTCTCAGGGTAATAAAAATAGGATGAAACTAGAGAAAGGCTATCTTGACATTCACAAATGACATGGCCCAGTAGAGCTGAATCCACAGAGTAAGACCTTGTGCCTATTTTGTTAGTGCTTGCAGGGAGATTCCTTCAAATCTTGGTTGGAGTGCATTGGTTGCACTCTCGAAGTGAGCCTTCTGGCTTAATTTCATCCTAACGGAATTGCTTCTTTTTGGTGTTATCAAATGCTTTTTAAAACCACAGGTATGTATTTGACAAAAATATCAAAAGGAGGAACTTAGAATTAGGCTGGTCCCCTCCTGAGCCCTAGCAATGTGGACTATAGGGAATGGTAAAATAACCTGGCACAGCAGAAGTTATTTCACTGAAATAGATAGTATTGCTGATGTATTAAATTACTGTTCTATGTGAGCCTGGATGGGAGCATCTGGTTGCGGCAGGCTGTTGGGCAAGAGGTAGAGGTTTTTGTGGAGATGTCTGCCAACCACTTGTGTGCAGTTCTGATCTGAGCAGGGGTCACTCCTGTAATTCTAGGGACTGGGTTAGAAACGGGATTAGTGCAATGATTTGAAATGCCATGTGCTGCTCATGCCAGACCAAGCCGTCAAACTAGATTCTGTGCTGTCATCAACAGCTGTCACAAATGTTTCCCTAAATCTGTGTTTGGAAGGGGTTTCATGTAGCCTTAGAGATAGATTCATGATTACGCTTAAAATTTGGAGTCAAGCCAACATGGACCAGAGTGTGTTGTAGGGGAAAGAGATGAGAAATAGGTTTAACTCCATTATTGCAGGAATTATTTTTATTGTAAGAATTTTTTTTATTTTATTTCTGTGCAGAAAAGCTAAACTTCCATGGTTTTAGTGTCTGTTTAATAAATCAAAACAAAACCAGAAGTTATGTCTTTGAAGGGACCAAAGGAAGGGAGCAAATAAATTGTATTTTTCTCATGTGGCTGATAATGACTTGTGCATGTCATTGTTATTCCCTGTTTATCTGACCTATTAATGGAGGGCAAAATTCCAAAGAAATGTTTAATTAACATTTGTAATTAGTATTACAAAAGACCCTGCTTTATAGAACAGGCAGCCCGGAGAGGAGGGCCAGGAAAAGACAAGCTCTTCACCCTGTAATTATTGCAGATCTCCATAGTGCTCTCATTCATCTCATTAACATCACAGTGGGATGGTGCCACTGCAGGCTACTGGCAGGTGTCTAACTGCCTTTCTCCTGGGGAGACTTTTACAAAAGAGGTCCTGATCTGCAAATAAGTTTGAAAGCTTGCCAGCTGAATACCTCATTCAAACTTTGCAGTCTCCTGCTTCCAAAATACCTTAAAGACTTTCAATTTCAATAGGCAGTGATGCTCTGGGGATGTGGGTGCTTTTCAATTGTGGGAGGGAAAGTAAGAAAGAGGGGAGAAATCAAGGTTTGTCTAACAAAATGTGCTACATCATTAGCATGTTTCATTAAAAAAATATAAACAGAAAAGCTAGCTAGAAGGGAATTGTCAATAGATAAACAAAAGGAAAACCTGAGTCATCACTTGAAGAACACTGAAATGCAATCAACCCATAAAAAAAAGGTGTTAATTTTCTGTGTGTGTAAGTAAAACTTTTCTTCTTTTGGATTGCTTTTTTTTTTTATTCAAATTAAATTCAAACAACTATCATATTAAAAAGTCTAACTCAGCAAATGATAGTAGATCTTTTGTGGAAGAAAAAAATGAATTTGTTTTTGCTTTCTCATAAAATGCATAAACCCAGGGCATTATACACTCCTGTGATATTCTTGTTTTTCTTAAATACCCAACTCATGTGTTTGTACATGACCATTGTCTTTAAATGAAAAAATAGTGAAATTCTAACCATAAAAGCATATAATGGATACCAACATACCATAAAATAAGAGAAAAAACCCTATAGACTTTTATGTTAAAAAGAATATATGATTTAAAGCCAATCTCAGGGTTTTTGAAAATAAATAGTATTTCATTTTAATTTTGGAAGATATGGCTTAACAGCTTTTTTATTAAAGCTATAAGTAATGAGGCAATAAACATTTGCAATATGTGGTATGAATGAAGTCAGCAAGTACACAATGTTTGGAAAAGTCCTAAATGAGGTGCACATCCCACTGATTTTACTGGGATTGATCTTGTAACAGAGTTTGTCAGCCTCAGTGTATTGCTTACAATGGCAATTAGAGGACCATTACAAATATGTGTAAGAGCTATAGTAAACCTACCTCTACTAAAAAGCTTATATATAAAAGGGTAATGAAGGTGATGTTTGGAATAGTAGTACAAGAGTCAAAAAATGTTTGTTTGAATCTTGCTGGTGAGATTACCTGTAGTGAATCAGCAAAATCAAATGACCTGTGATTTTTAAGAACACATTGTTCAGTTTAGTGAAAGGAATCAATGCTGCATCTATTTATTGCTGATAAAGCGTTTGTTGCTGTATTTTTAAGAGCTCCATTCGCAGCCAAGTAGATTTTGCAGAAGTTGGTTCAAATATTGAATAGAAGAGTGGTCTCTACCTTAAATCACCTAAGACAGAAGACAGTGGACAGATACAGATGGAACAGATACGGATCCAGGAGGAGCCGGCGAATGAAGTTGCTAAGCCACTGTGCATTATATTTGGAAAATCATGGCAGTCAGGTGAAGTTCCCGATGACTGGAAAAAGGGAAATATAACCCCCATTTTCAAGAAGGGTGTCATGGGTTCAGCAGTAGCAGTCATTTTTTTCTCCTTCTTAGTGGCTGGTGCAGCACTGTGTTTCTAACTTT
>WYDI02010887.1:10439-48336 GCA_009867235.2 Psittacus erithacus | reverse complement strand
ACCAAAAGTCAAAAACACAGCACTGCACCAGCTACTAAGAAGGAGAAAAATGACTGCTACTGCTGAACCCAGGACAGGAAAAAAAGTAATAAACTATCTTCCTCCACTTTATTCTCTCAACAAAATAGATTAAACCCATAACAGCACCAACAAAGACTTACAGCACAGAACTGCAGAATAATGGTGCGAAATGCACACCTGCAGGATTGCCTTAGGATGCCCATTCTACAAAGCAGGCAGTACTTAGTAAACAAAACAGAACAAAACCAAAACTACTGAAGAACTCTGTAACACCGTCAGCAGAGCTGTTGGAATCTCTGCACAGTGATGGGATGTTATGTGGGATTTGGTACATTAATGTGTCTCAGAATGAACTAACAAAGGCCTCACAACAGCTTGCAAGTATGCAAGTGATAGCTGTGGAACACAATATACCCCAAGACCACCACTTTGATAACTTGCACAGCTGCTAAATATACTTTTTCAACCCACCCTGGATTGGAGACTATACTTATATTCCTATTTTAATTTTCTGTTCTTTAACAATAAATTTACATATTAACACTTGTTATCACTATATCTAGTCCCAGAGGATGGATTCTGATAGGCTTTCATTTCTTTCACCGCAACCTTTCTCAAAACTGCCTTTTTTTTTAACTCAAATTCCTCATGAATGTTTTCTTACTGCACAGCATTCAAAATTTCTGAGAATGGCTGTGAAAAGAAGTAGTGAGAACAGGAGAAAAATCAAGTAATAAATCTAACAATGACACAAAGTAGTTTTGTTCATTTGATTAAGCAATGAATCCAAAGCCCAGTTAAGACCACCGGCATCAACAATTGCTTCAGCAACTCCCTTTAGAATCACAAAGTTTATACCATGTGAGAACAAATATTTATATCTGTCAGTGATTTCTTGCTCATTCAAAATCTTTAATTGTAGCAGTTTAATAGTAAAAAAAAAAGCAATGCTTTTGTAAAATCTTAATGCTGCATACTATGTGGACATCTCTCACTTCACCTCCCCACTGGTGCATTCGCTTTTTCCAGAAGACCTAAAACTTCCAGCTTGACTAAAGAAATTGGAGGCGTTCTTCAGTGAAAGGGAAATGAGAACTCAGCTGAAATTTAAGATATGCAGTAATAACTACATGCAAACTTAGTAAATACTTTGGTAAAGAAGTTCCATTTGATATTGCTCACTGGGCTTCTCTTTAGAGATATTTCAAATATCCATTCCCAGCCACACTCTGCTGTTGAAAGTTATTCAGAGCACATGCAACTCTCTGCCTTACCAGCATCTGGTCAACATAGTTCTTCAGTATTTCTGCAACTTTTCTGCAGTTATCAACAGCAGATACGTAGTTCACAGTTGTAGCACCACGATTCCAATCAACTATAATAAGATTAATATCCTCTGAAGACAGTAAAAGCTCTTTTATGTCACCTAGCCATGCTGGTGAAGATCCCGTTGGTCTGAAGCCATGAATAACAAAGACAATTTTCTTAGAGGTATTAAGGTACTCAGATGCAGCAACATCGTGTTCAATGAGCCTCTCAGAACAATTTGGGTTTTCTCTTGTGTACAGCAGTAACTGGACTTGGAGTTCTGTTCCAGATAGAGCATTGCCTATATTAAGGTCTGTAAATTCAGGACATTTTTTCTCCTCATCTGAAAAAGACAAAAATGCTGGACAGTCATTTGATGAATTAGACACTTGAAATAGAACCTGAAATACCACCTCTTCACTTTTTCTTCCACATTTTGCCACTAGAAGTGAGGAGCTTCCTTTTTCTTCACTCTAGACCTTTGGAATATGGTGTCAGAATGTGCACTGAACAGCACACAGTTTAACTACTGACTCTGCAAATACTACTATGTTTCTCTGAACCCTTCTAATACAAAATCAACCTTTGTAATTGTTCCTAAATAGTATTGTCTCTATAGTTAATATGAACTAATAGTCAGTGTTGATAAGATCCATTGCTTAAAACCACCAAATTTAGGTTCTCAGAACTTTTTCATAACTAGTGTGCATTGTTTGGACAGGAAAACCGCTGTGGTCATTTCTTCCTCTTTTGGCCAGGGTAGCAAAGTTGCCAATCCTTATCCTCATTGTTTGATCTAGCAGTAAGAAACAGTTGCCTGACAGTATAGGTATGAACCAGACCACTTCTCTAATTTTGGATCATTGCAAGGACACCATTGCCAAGAAACAAAGAAAGAAGACAAAAAAAAGTATCCTTTTCTGAGTCTGAATAAATAAGAATCTGTATGTACATGTCAATGTACGTACTGGCACAAGAAAACTGTGGTATTTCACATTACTGTGATGGTGATGAGGCGCTGGAACAGGTTGCCCAAAGAAATGGTAAATGCTCCATTCCTGTCAGTGTTCAAGGCCAAATTGGACAGAGCTTTGGGTGACATGATCTAGTGTGAGGTGACCCTACCCGTGGCAGTGGGTTGGAACTGAATGATCTTAAGGTCCTTTCCAACCCTAACTATTTCTATGATTCTATGATTTCTGTACTCAGGTAGCTATGGTATACAAAATTAAGCTATAAACCAGTCAGGATCAACAAGAGGAAGGTGGTTTTCAAAAGAGCCTAAAAAGACTGTACTTATCAAGGTCAAAAGTTAACCCTTTAAAAAGTAACCTTTGGCTGCTGAGGTCACATTGTGTGGATAAGCCACTTAAAGATTCTAGGCACAACGCTGACACATGTCACAGCTCTTCTGTGTAGCTTATTTACCTTTGCTATGGTGCCAGCTGGTTTATGTCCAAAGAAATATAGGCTCATCTCTTGACTTCTTGGCTACGCTACTTTGTGCAAGGCTTTTATCTGATATGTGATGACACCTTCCTCAATTCTTCTGTTATTAACAACTTTGTAAAACAAGTCAACTTCTAGAAAGCAAAAGTAGAAATAGTACCTACTCAGTTCCTTAAAACACTATTTTAAAATAAACTGAATTCCTCAGAACTTCTGGGGGCAAGGAGAGGCAGATGTAGCTCTTCTCCTTTTCCCAGCAAGTAGCAAGCAGGAAGAACTGAAGCCACAATATTTGCACATCTGAGACAGCCAGCAAGCCCTCACCAGTTGATAAAGCTGTGAAAGGCAAGCATGTGTGTGGGTTACAAGGCATCTGAAAAATGTATTTGATACCATAAAGCAAATCTAATCGAAGCTATACAAAACACAACAATGTGAACTGCAGCGCCTAACATCTAGTAAAGACACTAGAAATACTAATTCACTCAGGGAACTAGACTAATCACCTCATATATGGCCTCATATATGGCCAAATCATATCAAACCGTATCAAATTACTAGAGCGGTTACCTCTGGACTGGACATCACAAAAAATAATGGATATTTGCAACCGGAGCAGGGTTGAAGCTACAGAGTCTTAGCAAAAGCCTGAAACATTCTGTCTGAAATCAACCAGACAAAAGTTTCATGCCTTATTTTCATCACAATAGCTAAAATTATTACATGCGGGAAAAGTTAGAATTAAAATGTAAGTATCACTATTCTCTTCATTTAGACACTGAATAAGTAATTTTGACTGGGGTTACTGTGAAGGTTATTAACTGACTAATGATACAGGAAGGCAACTCATTTCATTGATCAGACTTCTCATAGAATCACAGGACCTTAAAGCTTATCAAGTTCCATCCCCCTGCCACAGGCAGGGACACCTCAGACTCGAGCAGGTTGCTCCAAGTCCCGTCCAACCTGGCCTTGAGCACTGCCAGGGATGGGGCAGCCACAGCTTCTCTGGGCAATCTGTGCCAGGGCCTCACCACCCTCACAGGGAAGAGCCTGTGCCTAAGAGCTCATCTCAATCTATCCTCTTTTGGTTTAAATCCAAGCAGAAGTTCTGAAACTGAAAGCTGATCAGCTGCAATTGTCCTGAATTTAACAAAAATAATAAAGAACCTGGCAAAATATCACGCATATGACATGATACTGAGGCATTAATGGAATGTATCACATTTAATTTCTCGTTTTCGTATAATGATAAACAATGATAAAACTAGAATACAAGTTCTATTACACAAATGTTGTATACATAGCTGAAATAAAAACCAGCTACTCGATAGATGATCTTAAGGTCCTTTCCAACCCTAACTGTTCTGTGATTCTGTGATTACATTTTTGCTATTTAGATTCAAAACTACAACATGAAACTCATTTTTGCCTAATATTCTTCTTAAATCCAAGTTCAATCACTGATCCATACAATTCATTCCTACATATCTAACATATAAAAGAGTAATGCTAAGATAATGTTGAACATACCCATTTAAATGTTTTGAATTCTTATCATTTGATTACTAGAAATAAGAATTAATTCTTCTAAAGGCAGTGCAATGACAGTGACACAAAGCAGTTTTGTCCATGGAACTGAGAAATCTATTACAAGGAAATAATTTAACTGATGAAACCTATTTACTAGCTGGCAAACATCAAAGGGAAACAACTCATTTACTTATGACTGTGAAATGACAGCAGTTATTCTGTGAAAGTAAATAAAGAAAGAAAAGATGATGTCTTTACTGTGGAATTAGGTAAGTACTGTAAACAGATTTCTAGATTTAATACATTGCATAGTTTAGTAAGGATTCATTAAAGGGAGGTTTTCCAAACTCCTGTTTCTGATTGATTACTGGAAGGAATACCCAGCTGCCCCTTGCGCACACTTGTGGGAGTACTCACATAGACTTTTCTGTACAATCAGAACATATAGATAGGCATTGAGGTGTCACATGTGCAGTTTAACTCAATTTATATACAGTTTTAACTTTCCTGTGCATGTTTGTTATAAGTATCTTCAGTGATTGAAAAGGGAAAAATCTTAAGTGCACACTGACTTCCTTCTAACTAAATTTTACTATTTAAAGCATAAGACATAGCTTGAATACCTGTCAAACTATCAAATCAGCAGTAAACAATAAGCTTATGCTACTATGTTAAAACTATTTCACAATTACCTCTTTACTTTGTACAAAGTGCACACACCTGAGTGTGTCTGGGTGCAAAGTACAGCCAGAGATAAAGTACCAGACTTTGTTCTATTTATTTTTAAATGAAAGCCTACATCTCAGTTTCAAAGTGATCAAATTCTTTTTACTAATTGTCTGCTCCTTGAGGCATAATTCACAAGGTAAAAATACTTTGGCCAACTTCAATAAAGGAATACTTCTTTTTTTAATGCTTGAATAAAAGCAAAGAATACATCACAAAGAATAATCTAATGGTTCTTACCTGATTTCACCCAGCATATCAAACAGATGAAGAAACACAATTTCAGCACGTGGAAACGGAGAAAAGTGATAGGCAAAATCCACAGACAAGTGACAAATTGCATGTTTCCTTTTAGCATGCTAGATTTCTAACCTAACTGAATGCCACTAATGAAGTAAGTGACATGCAGAGTAGGAAAGAGAAAGCAAAGCTGTATACAAGCTTCTGCAATTCATGACTCCTCCTATTGAAAGACTTCAGTAAATAGGGTGGTTTCTGCTCTTTAAGGGTTGGAACTGGTTTTTAATCTATTTCCTTCTCTGCCTATCAGTAGATTTACACGTAAGCAATTATGTTATATATTACTGATAATCCTGTTACACACTGGAATTCAGGAAGCAGAATAACTACAGGTACATCACCTTAGAGACCCACCGTGTGTCTTCTTTTAAGTGTCACTCAGTTGTAATTAGAGGCACTGAGATGGGCAAAAGAAACTTGGATCAAAAAGTCATTCTGGTGCCAGAAGGATTTTTCTGTAAGAACTTGAAAATAATTCTGAGAAGTGTATCTCTATGGATTATTCTTGCACAAAGTTATCTTCCAAGCTTTTTCCAATGCATCATTCTCTAGGCTAAATCCAGAGGTCTGTGGCATCCTTATACAGGAGAGAGATGTAGCTTAGAGTCCCACAAACCTTGCTCAAACCCTGACATCCTGGTTGTTTTGGGTATGTCACTTCATTCATTCCCTGCATGTTCCCAACTACAAAATCGATGAAGAAACATCGATTTTGTGAGACTCATTTATTTACAAAACAGCTCAATAGGTAAATACAAGAGGAAAAACTTCAGTTTCTTGGAGTTCATAATGAAGCAAAGACGCAGATAAACTCTGCATTATTCAAGTGAGAAGTCTGAATGCCCAGTTTGGCTATATCCGGCCCCCAATTATTTCCACTGCAGGAGTAAGAAAAACATACCATAACCACTCAAACGTGAAGCAGACACATGCCAGAAATGCTTTTTGTAGTGTATCCTTCCCAGTGCTTCTAAGCATAAGGTCTAGGTCTCCCTCTTTTCCTACCACAACAGTTGGTGTGTGTTTCATTACTTTTAAGTGATTGATCTCTTCAGCTGGCTTTATGATTCTAAGCAGCTCAACAAAGCTGTGCTACACAAGCTTCTGCAGCAGATGGGAGGTCTCTTCAAAGGCTTTTCCACTTTCAGTGCAGCTACAGGAAGATGCAGTATATCAACTGAAAATCAACTCAGTTTACTTAAGCAGTGAGCTTTTATTATGTTTTTGCTTCCATTTCTCAAATTTGTCACCCTATTCTGACTAAAGTTCACAAAGGCAGCTCTTGTTATTCCTTTGCATTCCCTCTTCATCTCAAATCTTTGACACTTTGTCCAACTGCTATTATAAAAGCACAGCCTTTGTTACACAGAAAAAGTAATAGTATAGTCAATTTGACTCTCTCCTTCCAACTTTTCAATACAGATTATTGTTACAGGAAAAACTAAGTACACTCAAGCAACCACCAGTTAGGCAGCCTCAGCATGCACCCAGTATGCAGTACTCATTCATATACAAGTTAAAGCATGGAGAACTCAACACTAGTAAAATCAAACTGTTAATAGCCCCTGTAAAACACCTCCCACGCTTATCCAAGACCAATCACCTGATCTTAGAAGAAAATCTTACATATGTACCTTCATATATACATAATGCCACTAGTTGTGAATAAACTGTTAGTGTTTGCTCATTTACACATGATTTGGGAAAAGAAAGGAAATATTAAGCTCCCTCTTGAACTGAAAACCTGTAAGCCCAGCTCACATGCATGTAATGTACAGCGCCACCTATATATGACCCATGAAACAGTTTTAAAACCCTCTGAAATCAGTGCCAAGAAAGGACTCCCTTACTAAATCAACACCCAGAAAGTTTTATTGCAGTATCAATCAGGATCTTGAACTAGTGCCTGCTGGACTCTGCTGTATAGCAAGGTGACTTACAGTGGCACTTACGCCAGCTGGAAATTCACAGATTTCAACTACTGTTACCATTTACACTGTGGTTTCTACTGACATACCACTTCAGGTAAATCCTTCAAGGTGACTCTGAGTTGCAGGGGCACTGTCGCAAACAGATGTGAGACACTTAAGAGTTCAGCAACTGCCCGTTCCACTTAGATGTATATTGCTATGGCTACAGCTTTTCTCATAAGGATACACTTCTTCTCACTCCAAAATTCAGAGACACCCGCTCTAAAAGTGGCTTACACAAACCAGTGAAGGATGCTGACACTGCCTCTTCAGGACTTAGCTTGTTCCCTGCCCAGGTGCTCAGGACTGTTGGAGTAGTACCTCTTGAATGAACCCTGATGCTTTTGGTGGAGCCCACAGTCTGCCAGGTATTAAAAACCCCTCAAGGCTGGCCACACATTCAAGTAGGAAAAAGATACATTAAACAACTGAAAACTAAATAAAAATGAATTAAAAAACCAATTTTATTACAGTACAAGATTACTATGATTAATAGCTAACAGAATGGCACTTTTATAAGTTTACCCCCAAAAGTTTCTGATAAATTAACAGCTAAAACCATTACAGAGTGGTTTTCAAGATTAAGATCGAATTCTTGCACAAGCCGTAATATCCGGATCTGTGGTTACATGTATTTCCCCTTCTAATCTTCTCCCTACCCCTGAGGGTTTTGTAATCTTGGGAAATCCCACTCTCATAATAACTCTTATTTCTCTCACGAATCAAGCCATCTCTCCAGAAAAATTCTTTTCTAACCACTAGCTTAAGAGTGCTGCTCCCTTTCAGGAAAGATGAAATCATGGAATCCTAAAATCATAGAATGGTCAGGGTTGGAAAGGACCTTAACCCCCTGCCATGAATCACACCCTGATTTTGCAATGCAGTGTGTAACTATGATAAAAAAAAAAAGATGTCTAAAGAATACAAAAGGAAAAACCCTGACTGAGTAGAAGAAATGTAAGGCTCATTATGCCTTCTACAGTGAGACTTGTTAATTCCTGTAAATTGGTAATCTCTTTCTAAACAGACTTGACTAGTCAGTAATTGAACCTCCATTAGACAGTACTGGGCACAGAAGCAAAGCACACCATAGAATCATAGAAATTATAGAATCATAGAATGGTTTGTGTTGGAAAAGACCTTAAGATCACCTAGTTCTAATCCCCTGTCATGGGCAGGGATGCCTCACACTAGACCACGTCACCCAAGGTTCTGTCCGACCTGGACTTGAACACTGCCAGGGATGGGGCACCCACAGCTTTTCTGGGCAACCTGTGCCAGCGCCTCACACCACCCTCACAGTAAAGAATTTCTTCCCAATATCTAATCTAAATCTATCCTCTTTCAGTTTAAAACCATTCCTCCTTGTCCTATCCCTACATGCCCCTGTAAAAAGCCCCTCTCCAGATTTCTAGGCCCCCTTTAGGCACAGGAAGGCTCCCCTAAGGCCTCCCTGGAGCCTTCTCTTCTCCAGGCTGAACACCACCAGCTCCCACAGCCCGTCGTATTCCAGTTCTTTTTAAATACTGAGAAATATTCTGACACTTTACATGGTATTTTGTTAGTTATCACAATGCTTTATCATACTGATGACTAAAACACTTGGAGGCTTTAAAAGCTCTCAAAGTAAGATCTATTACTCAGCCTCACTCCCACAGTTGCCATACCCAGCCAAGGTAACTGCCATCCAGGGGTGGCAAGAGGAGCAGAGGGTGTCCCAGCGCTCTTCCGCGTGGTGGTGGTGGTTCTTCACTGCTTGCTTACAGTTTCACCCAGGCGGGAAGGAGATACCCAATGGGCACACACAGCACACACACTTCTTCCCGAGCTCACGTTTCTGAACAATACACACGCTTCCACTGGCTGAGCTGACAGTAATAATTATAGAATCATAGAGTAGTTTGAGCTTTGAAGGTCCCTTCCAACCCATCTAGTCCAACCCCCCTGCAATGAGCAGCAACACCTTCAACCAGATGAGGTTAACCAGCACCACATCCAGCCTGGCCTGTACTGCCTCCAGGGATGGGGCATACACCCTGGCAATCTGTGCCAATATTTTACCACTCTCATTGTAAAGAATCTTTTCCTCACATCCAGCCTGAATCTCCCCTTTTTTAATTAAAAACCGTCCCCCTCTTCCTGTCACAACAGGCCATGCTAAACAGTTTATCACCATCTTTCCTATAGGCCCATTTTAAGAACTGAAAGGCCACAATAAGGTCTCCCTGGAGCCTTCTCCAGGCTGAACAACCCCAACTCAGCTTTTCCTCCTAGGAGAGGTGCTCCATCTAGATCCCTCTGTTCAGCAGGGAATACCCAAAATAGAAAACAATGCAATGAGCATTTTAATATGCTGATATCCTCCACAGAATAACAACACTAAGAAGCACCTGCCCCATCTGGCACCAACCCGCTGCACACATAGCACTGCCTAAAAACACTATTAAATACAACATAGGCCTTGCCACAGCTGTAATGAGGTCTCTGGCACTATCTACATCTGCCTTAAATGACAAGGCTCATGTACTTGTAATCCATGCTTGCCGCAAAAATCAGAGCACTGTGCATGTGAGCTGGCCAGTGCTGCAAAACAGGCAGTCCCTTGAGAGAGAATCAAGGTTTTAGATCACCCGTATGCCATGCTGTGATCTGGATCATTAGCAAATATGATGTGTACAGATAGCTCATCTCTGTCTTCCATGCATCCAAACCCTCCTAGCACAGTTAGCTAGGAACTGTTCTCTGGGTGGCCAGGTTTGCAGTAGTGCTCAGGGGTCAGCTGATAGTCTGACAGGTCTGCTTGCTCTCCCATCAAGCTGTCACCCTACACAGAGCACTGGTAACAGAAAAGCACCAGGTAGGTTACTGCTTAAGGAAAAACAGGTGCTCATTCTGTGCTTCCTGTGATGGAGGATTCATATCAGCGCCACAGCTCTGCATGTGGAAATGGTCTTGGCCTGAAAAAAACCCTGTCATAGGCTTTGGTTACCTCGGCCAGCAGCCAAGACACCCCTACAGAGACCTCACAGCAGGAGGACATTGTGGGGAATAACCCCCTGCAGCACACAGTGAAACTGTCAGGTAAGTTTCCATACATGCTTAGTTTAAGTTCCTTCCCTGTAGATGGTGGAGTGCTGTGTTTCAGCTTTAGTCTGTGAACAATCCTGATAATGCACTGATAGTTTTAGTCATTGCTCAGTAGCACTTACCCTGATCAAGGATTTTTCAGTCTCATGCTCTGCCAATGAGGAGGGGCACCAGAAGCCAGGAGGAAGCAGAGCTAGGAAACCTGATCCAAACCAGCCAAAGGGGTTATTCCATACCACAACACATCATGCCCAGTACAGAAACTGGGGGGAGGCACCCAGAAGGGATCGATCGCTGCTGGGGTCAGTCTGGGTACTGGTCAGTGGGTGGTTAGCAGCTGTATTGTGCATCACTTGTGTTTTCTGAGCTTTCATTTCTTTTGTTGTTTCCTCTTATTACTGTTGGTATTCTTTCTATTACCACTGTATTTTACTTTATTTCAGTTATTAAACTGTTCTTAACCAGAGGGGTTTACATTATTTAGATTTCCCTCCCCTCCGCAGTGAGAGGAGAAAAAGGTGGGGGGAAAGTGAGTGACTGTGTGGCGCTGAGTTACCGGCTGGGGTTAAATCACAACAGCACTGGAAAGGGCTTCCCTTTGGATTTGTTTCAGTCAGTGGGAAGAGAGCAGTGGACAGAATCAGTCTTTTTGTCTCCTTTGACTCTCTTCTGTCATGTTTGGAAGTCAGGGAGAATTTCAGCTACTCTCCTGCGTAGCTGGTTCCTCCTTTCCTCTCTCTCTCTTTCCTCTTTCATCAGCAGAGGGTACTGCCTCCATGTCTTGAATGCACTCATCATGACTTTCCTTAAAGAAATGGGGGACACAAAGAACAAAGTGACAACACGCAGACGTTTTCCTAACAGAACAGGTAATCAAAAGAATACTTCTATTTGAGAGGGGAACGCCCCTAAAATAGCAGTAGGATTTGTCTACATGCACACCACTCCATTAATATGTCAACCATGGCAGGGAAAAATAACACATTACTTTCTCTACTTTTCTCCCCCAAGAATTTTGCTTCTCCCTCTAACAAGATTCATTAGCTAGAATTTGCTTGGTGTTCTGAAGATGAAAGATGTTTCCTGAAGAATAAAAGGGTCTCTGAAAAACAGTTTCTTCAGGAAAAATGCAGGCTTCTTTTGTCCAGACCAACCCCTTGGGAGTGCAGGCAGCTGGGCTTCAATTCTTACCAGATTTTAATCACTCCTCCAAAGGTGCCTTGTGTCCTGGGTTCCCAAATGAGCAACAGTCCTGTCTAAAGACTAGCTTGCTGTGTCAGGGTCTGAACTGACTTCTGCCAGTCAGTGGGGGAAAAGGTAATGAGAACGACATGTGATTATGCTCCTGATATAAGGTCATATGTAGAATGAACCCATTCTTTCCTGGGTCTGAATTTCTCCTTGATGCTCCAGTTTGCTGGCTTGTTGAGTTAAATTGTGCACTGTTCTCATCCGCCACAGCAAGCTAAACAGGTTTGCTCTGCCACAGAAGAGGTAAATTCAATTTAATTCTTCCTCCAAGGTGCTGTAGATCCTGTTTGGTCTACGCAGAGACAGCCTATTTGTGACTGCAGGCAGCTGACGTGCTTTCATGGTGAGGTATGTGAACATGCATGTTTCCTGCTAAAACACACAGCTATGGGACAGTGACTGAACTGGGTGCACCAGCTCCAGTCATGAACAATAGAATTGCCTGCTGTAGTTCTCACTGCCAACTCAGGCTGACAATGGCATAGATGGAAAGATTCCTTAAGCAGGCTTTCTATTTCATCAACTTTGGATTTGTGAACTAAATAATCTGTTGTGGACAAAACAATAGAGTGTAATTCCTGCACAATCACTTGGCTTGCAATCATTGTACCTGAAGATTTTCTTAAGGCAGCTTTTAGCGGAAGCTGCACGGCCAGATCTGCTAATCAGCTTAGAATGTTTCAGTTACTTATCCACTTTCACTATATTCTCTTTTAGCAGATTTAAAAGTCCTATGAAGTGTACCACTAGATTTCCTTTTCTAGACTACATGGAAAATTCTTATCATAAACCTCTGTTCATGTTGTCTGTGCATATCATAGAAACATAATAGCAGCAGTAACAAACCTATTTCACGTGGTTTTGGGGAGCAGATAATTGACGTGTCAAAAGTAGTCTCTGAAATAACCCATACAGTCAATTAAAAAGAACTGCTGAAAACAGAGCGTGCTTACTTGTTACTATGTTCAGTAGCAATCTTCATCTTCTCCCGTAAAATACTTTTTTCTTCCATGAACAGATCAAACCATGCCCAGAAGTACCTTCTCATGAGCCAGGCTGCATGGAGGGTACTCAGTCTTTCCTCCAGTGTAAAGAGATAATCCTTGTACTAGGGAACAAGGACAGAAAAAGAAGTGAGAATGGTTTCTTCCTCCCAACTCCCAGCCCAATAAGCAGAAACAGAGCAGTGGTGAGACTGTGGCAGTGAAGGGTAATGGGGACAGGAGTAGAGGAAAGTCAGTGGAGAGCACAGTGATACAGTGCACAGGAGAATGTCCTGGGTGGAGAAGACTGAGGGAGAGTGGAGAGCTGAAAGAAGGACTCTGAAGAAGGGAATCATGTTTCTGGAACAGGGACAATGTAACTGAGCAAATGCTGGGCTGCATGCATGTGAAGTGGCACTGTGGTGTAGGAAAGGCTGGCAGCAGCCAGCTTGCTTAGTGTCACTTCTCCGCTGTGGTGCAGACAAACCTTAAGCCAGTTCCTGAAGCCCCGTCTCAGCAATATATGGGAATAGAAGTCCTCGGCCCGAGACAACTTCTCCATGAGGCTCCTCTGGGTGTCCTGAAGCCAAGCCATCAGGAATTTCCTCTGCAGGCTCAAGCAGTGGTGTCTTTGTGCCACCTGAATAAAGACAGCAGAGATGGCAGCTAGTTACTTGGACTAGTGACTACATAAAGTTAAAGAAAACTGGGTACACTTAGAAAAATCACCTCAGCTTTTTGGGGTTCCCAAAATGCAGACAGCTGGAATAACTTACAGGATAGGTTCCCACAAAAAAGGGTCAGCATAAGGAGTAAGACCAGCCTCTGTAACAGGCCACTGCTGTGACACTTCCAGAGAACAGCTTTTTGAATTAGATGCTCAGTTTAACCTATTGTGAGTGGAGCAGAGGCATGGCCTGTAACAATTTAGTCCAGCCCCATCCATAATGCTGACAAGCAGGATATTTAGGGAACAGATGCTATCCCTCTACTTCCCAGCAGGAGGCCTATGCGCATGTGGTTGAGTGCTGTAAATAGTTGCAGTTCCAGCGGAAGCTTGCCAGCATAGCCCTAAGGCAAAATCTTCAGGATATGGTTGCCTGTTATTAGTCCACCCCTGATAAAGCATGCCCATTCAGTCATGTATGGAAAGGTTTCATTAGCAATACTGATGTGTCAGGGTCCCAGAAGCTGCCACTTGCTATTCTGCACTGAAGATATGGCCAGGCTAGAACAGCCTGGATTATCACCTCTGGTGTCCTACTTCTATCGGTGGCCAACACCGCACCAGCAGCAACTGCAGAGAGAGGGAAAACTCTAGAGATGGGCTGGGGTTAACTACTGTAACTACAGTGGCTTGGTGGTGTATTACTGATTAGCTTTGCTGTGGAGCAAGAGAACTGACAGGCTCATGTCCTATAACTTCAAATTACCTTTTTTGCTGTATCATACCACACTAACTCCCACTGCGTTACTGGCACCAACGTTACTGGAGGCAGTTAGTACACCAGACAAGTGGAAGCTAACAAAAGAGGACTTCTCATTAGGCTGAAATTTTTTCCTTTCTCTGTCCTTTTGGTTCCCGTTTGATCCGCTATAAACAAGGATGCCACCCTTTTGGGTTTCCGACAGCATTTCATGGTTATTATAAGATTTAAAGAACTGATTTAAAGAACTAATATAGGGCACTGTATGCAGGGAGAACTTTTGCTTTTTTTCATCTCTACCTGTTTTAAGAGCCTATGAATGTTTCTGCTGCATCCATTCTTTTTTTCTTTCCTCCTAGGGCACCAGTTCTTTCCTTTATCCTCAGCACTTACCACCAGGTTTTCCTTGGCTTGCTCCCTCAGCCTTTTCCATGGCACCATTCCCAGCTTTCTGAGCAGGACCTTTTTATAGTGATCTCTTGCCTTTTTCTGGAGCTGCTGCTCCCTCTCCAGCCTCCTCTGCTTCTCCAGCTCTTTCTGCAGTACAATGAGTGGTAGTTTGAATTCACTCTGGATATAGAGGATTTTAAGCAATGAGAACAGATTGTCATATTGGAGCTAGAGGTCCTGACTTGACAGGAAATAGGGATCCGGATTATTTTTAGCAGTGCAGACTAGACACGACCCCATGTACTAGAACCTGTGGTAGAATGCAGCGCAAATTATCTTAAGTTCTCATGGAAGATGATGGTATTTCTGGCCATTTCCCTGAGCCACTTATCAGCAACTGGCCTTTCCTCAGCACTGCAGTTTGGTGTTACTGCAGAAGACACATAATCCATGGCTGCCAGCAGTGCTAATATAGCAACAACCTCCTCTAGATAGGCCTTCATCAATGTGGGGAGGGGTGATCTGAAGGAGGGCAGCAGGCAGCTTTCTATGTTTATAAAACTGGATTGAAAACACGTCCAAAACTGGTTCTGAGTTGATGCACGGACCCTACCACTTAATCTAGCCTACATAATCAGAGAGGGATATGGGCATTTTATAACTGTACAATATAACTTTTAACTGAGATTCAGGGATGCAAGCCAAACATCCCAAAACACTCAATCCAAGTAGAACAGTAGTTGTAGGTCAAATTCCTGCAGGATCTCAAATGTGCTATTTGGGTTATTAAGACATTTCATTTCCAAGTAACAAGAATGAAGTGGGGCTACTCCTAGGCTACTTCCAAGGAGAGGATGCTTCTATTCTTCATGTGGAAAGTTGCCCATGATGCAACTGTCAAGCTTGTTTACTTTTGAATGTGACTGGTACGATTATGTATGCTGGCAGGTGATACAAATGAAGGAGCAGTCTGAAAGTAGGCTGAATATGCTGCCACTCCAGGGGCTTATGTGGCTGTATCTCAGCAGTGAACATCCACCAGCTGGGACCCCTAGTCCTGATGATAAGACAGGCAGAGTAAATACTTCATAGTGTGTCTGGTCCACAGCCCTTTTCCAGTATTGCCAAAAAGGAGAAGATGTAAGTCTATATAGCAGGTGCTGTGGAACTCTGCTCTACTAATGAAGATTTTCAGTTCACATCACTCTGGCTGCTGACTGAGTGCCTGTGGGTAATGGCTCTTCTTCCCTCTCCCTGCTAAAGAAGGGGGAAACAGATAAGGTGTTTGCTCACCAGCTTCTGCTGCCTTCTTTCCTCCCGTCGTTTTTCTTGCTGAGCTTCCTTTTCCTCAGCCTCTTTCCTCTGACGTGCTTCCTCTTCAGCTTTCAGCTGGGCCTTGAAATGGAGGAAATGGAAGAAGGTAAAATGTAAGTTGGTGCATATGACCCTTCAGAGAACACAGACCTCTAAGCTTTCCCAGTATTCCTCTGGTATTGACCAGCACCTGAAACTTCAGAAGGAAGCAGACTTTGTCACATACCAGACATGACCTGTGCTGGACAATGAACTGCAGGAGGGAGAGGAAGGAGGGACGGTTCTTTCTACTACCTATATATATCTTTCTGTGCCCTAAGCTATAATATTTGCCCACTCTTACCCTAAAAAATTCAAAATACACACCAAGTTACTGATAACCTGACTGCTAAAGTCAGTTCTCAATTCCTGGGCTCTGCCCTGAAGCTTTACTTCTATGTACAGAGCAGCATTACAGGTACCCAAAAATTTCTTTCCCCAAAACACTGAAGATCAAAGTAGTTGTTTTGCTTCAGTACCAGTTATACTTGTCACAATTTCCTTTCTCTGAATGGTTTTCTACTTCCCTTGCAAACCACACTTTGCCTGCATTTCACAAAGGTTTTACTCGCCAATCATAATGCATGATTACTGAGACTCTGCTTTCTGATCTCTATGACTGTGGCAACTGCAACTGAGGAAACCTGATGGAGTCTGTCCACTCCATGGTTAGTGTTCACTAAGGCTTGTTTTATCTGTCTTGCTTGGAGAAGGAAGAAACGCTGGTTATTTTAGGACCCCAGTTCTGAGGTTTCTAATCCTAATACAATTTACTATCAATGTCTTCAGTAACAGCTTAATGCCCTGAAGCTAAGAAGGCTCCTTTATTGGATATGTATCACAGAAATTGCATATTAAGTATGCAAACATTGTCAGTATCTTCTCTCTTCAGCAGAGATTCGCTAGGAAGATGCAGGATTTTCACTTGGTGAGACTGCACATCCTCAAGCTGCATATGACCAGACAGGAAAGGAAGAGGATGGAAAACCCACCACTGCCAGGTTCAACCAGGTAGATCTCTGCATGCAATTCCACCCTTCCCATCCTTCGCAAAGGTAAGTTATGGTCACAGGGTATGTGTGAAAGAAGTGCTGGGAAGTGGTAAGAGAGATTGTTTCTAGCATAGCAACTGCATCAACATGAAGTGTCTGCCTGTGATATGGTAGGGCTAGTATGCAAATGCAGCTATAACCACTACTTCAGATGTGTGCCAGACATTTGCTTTATTACCAGCTGTAAGACTCCTTGTTTGGATAAAGGCCTTTCTCTTGGACTCTGACTCTGCGGTTAAAGCAGCGTTTCTTGTAAGCAGAACAATGTGAAAGAGTTTGTTTCACTTTTCAATTCTCTTACCAATTCTTCCTCTTTTCTTTGTCGTTTGGCTTCTTCTATTTTCCGCTTCCGTTCTGCCCGCTGAAACGCCCTCTCCTCCATTGCTGCAGAAACAGAGGACATAAGGCTTAGTGTAAATGACTATCGGATAATAGCAGAAGTTGGGTGAACAAGGAGGACCACTTCACTCTACTGCCAGGCCCCACTGACCTGGCAATGCCGGCCTAAAGGGACTTGCTTTCTGCTGCCTCTTACGGCCAGCAAAGTCATGAACAAGGAACTCATAAACATCTATGAGAGGACTGAGGACCACTCCAATTGGATTCACTCCACCCTCTTTGGTTGACAATCACAGCCATGAGGTTCAGTTATGAAAGAACCTGTGTTCAGAGGTTTTACTATGCCATATGAAAATAGGCTGAGAAAGTTGGGGCTGTTCAGCCTGAAAAAGAAAAGGCTGCGTGGAGACCTCAAAACAGCCTTCCAGTATCTGAAGGGGGGCTACAGGGATGCTGGGGATAGACTCTTCATTAGGGACTGTAGTGATACGACAAGGGGTAACGTGTTAAAACTTAAACAGGGGAAATTTAGATTGGATATAAGGAAGACACTCTTTACTGTAAGGGTGGTGAGGTACTGTAATGAGTTGCCCAGAGAAGTTGTGAATGCTCCATCTCTGGCAGTGTTCAAGGCCGGGTTGGACAGAGCCTTGGGTGACATGGTTTAGTGGGAGGTGTCCCGGCCCATGGCAGGGGGGCTGGAACTAGATGATCTTAAGGTCCTTTCCAACCCTAAGTATTCTATGATTCCCTAATCAAGTAATGAGGCACAGGGCACCTGATTTAGTGGCAACTGCTATGAGCTCCAACTGCTTAAAGAGCAACTTTATGATGGAAAGCACCCCTGCCACAGTGACATACAGGTACATGGTCCCACTAGTGAGAAATTGCTGCTTAATGCTTCTTTTGGGAGATAAACTGCAATGAAGTGATCTTGTTGGCTGTCAGCAAAGGTGTCGGTGCTGACATGACCACACAGAACCTGCAGTGGAGTTGAGAACCTGTGTTTACCTCTTTAGAAGTAACAAACTAAGCACAGGCTTGAGCAATCGATAACTAGGAAGCATTTAAGTGTGCCGACAATAGGTTTCCTCATTCTTTTCTCCTCTCAGCTGTCCCAAGATTATCCACCATGGGAAAATCATCCAGTGATAACTTATTCACTGACTTTTTTGTGAATCTTCAAACAAAAGCACTTGAATACTCTGAAAATATGCTTACTGGCTCTCAGATGCACAGAGCTCAGGCAAATTAGACAGAGTGATGGCTTGGACTAGGTAGCACTGGAGCTGAGTACAGTCAGCCATTAATTCCCAATGATCATGGCCAAAAAGCTCTGGTGATCGCCAAACTGTTAAAACATCACAATGAACATATTCCAAATTTTCATGCAGACTGTGACTAGGCCCAAGATGATATGGGATCATGACACAGGGATATAACCGAACCTGATCTTAATTTACTACATCAAAAGGCTGTGCTGCATGTCTAATGAGTATATGCTGTTCCAGTGTGGCCAGAGAAGGGGAGATACCTACAGAAAGACCCAGAGCTCCTTTCCCAGCTTAGCTACTGCTGTCTCACAAAACCTTCCATAGGCACTTAATTCCCTTTGAAATCTCAATAATTCTGTCAAAGGCAGATTAAAATGATTGATCAGTTTAAGTCTTACTTGGATGTGCAATGAAGGGAATAAGACTGACATCAAAAACCCCTGAAGAGCTTCTCTGATTCTTGTCACACCAGAAACAATCACAAGTGTTAGGAGTAACTGCCGCCAAAGTGTACTAAGCAGGGACTTGAAGGGATTGCAGTGGCTCAGGTTTTATTGGTGAAAACAGCCCATTCTTTCACCGTGCTTGTCAGGCTGGGAATAAGTGTTCAGTTTTACCTGCACACTGTCATCAACCAGCAAGGTTGAGGCAAAGAAAGAAAGAAGTTTCCAGACAAGCTGTTGAGAAAAGTGGCCCGGAATGGTCTTCACTATCTAGAACAATACCTTTCAGTATGGGATGAGTTGAGGTCACCTGGCTGGAGAGACTTCTGCCTTGCATCGCTGCCCTTGTGTCTTCTGGCCCATGAGAAACAGGTGGACTATGAAAGGAAAGAGCAAAGAAATTAATCAGTAAACGTGGTCAAATGCTGTTTCGTGCCCACCACCTATGGCTGAGAAACAGCTTTGTAGTTTTTGTTCTCCAATGTGCTACATTTTCATTCTGAATCCCTGGTACATCCTTCTGCTTGAAATGGGATTAATGATCAAAAAGGAGCTGAACACCCAAGGCTGCTGTGTGTTCTGAAATACTGACGATGACACTCTATTTTCCTAAATAAATAAATCCCTGCTGCTACTACGTGCGACACTCTAGTGTTGCTGTTTCCTAAATGGATCCTGTATGGATCACACAGTGTCAAGCCATTGCAAAAAGGAAGAAAGAGAATTGTAGCCAGCCTGATACTACCCTTGAGGTGAAGTCATACGAAAGTGAGAGAGCAGATAGTGGTAGCATGACTCAAGTTTGCCTGGCAAATTCTGGCTCAACTTGAGCAGGAATGAGACATGCTAACTAACTGAACCTGCTTTATCAAGAGCATATACCTCAAACAGGTTGTATTCTCGCATTTGGGTTGGTTTTCCCTCTCGGGTTTTTCCTTCCTGGTTTGTGAAGCAGAGTTGTCAGGCTGCTGGAAGGGGGTTACAGCTGTGGCTTGTGCTGCCTCTTCTTCTATTCTGCTCAGCCTCTGATTTTGCTGCAGTTCAAGGATCAGCTTTTGCTGTCTCTGAAGCTGCTGCCTCTGCTCCTCAATCAGACATTGCTGGAAAGCATGACGGTGCTCAAAACGGCTGCCATAAGCAGGAGTTGTCTTTAGACCAGCTGTCTGTAACTGTTGGAGGAGAGTGCCTATTTGATCCTTATACACAGCCTGGTCCTGGGCACTCGCAGCTGCATGTTTTATGGTAATCTCCCAGGTAAACATGGGTTTTCTGTACGAATGAGGTGTGTGAGCAGCATCCCAACAAGAGTGGTCTCTGGTTTGGTCAGTTTTTTTCTGTATGAGGCAAGTTTCAGTTGGCTAAGGAAAAAAAAATTGGCATTGATTAAAAGCAAACACTCTTCTCCCTTTCCTATATACTAAATGTTTCTTTATGCAAATCTAGTGAGATGCCTGAGAAATAGGGTAATCTCCACTATACAATCTTTATCTAGTTCCTGCACAGGGCAGAGGGGCCCCACTGTGCATAAAATAGGAGGCTGTGGGAAAGAGCTGTTAAGGACCTGTGTGCCATTTGGCTGGAAGGAAGAAATCCTGATCAGGCAAGAGCTCTGACAGGAACATATCCTATTTTGTTAAGGAGCACAGCTCAAAATCAGCTTATTTCTCAGGGGTCAGCTCATCTCTTGGGGATTAGCACACTTCTTTTTTGATTGTGTTGTTCCTGCTCAGTTCTGAGATGAAGAACAAAGGAAAAAAGCAGCTGTTGAAGTGATCTACATGGGTGATGTATTGTATGGCCCCTTTTCAGAAGCAAGAGACGACTACAGGGTGTTGCTTCCTCATGCTTCTTCTCCAGTTTTGATGAGTATTACCATGAAACTGGTGTACAGTAGGGAATGAGGCTGCACCTTTTGTGACACAAAGGTAGTAGATGCATCATCTAATTTCTGATTCCTAGGTCAAACACCAAGTTTAGTGCCATCCTTCCAGCACAAATTATACCAGTGCATCAGAAATAAAATACAAGTCTACTAGGACGATATAAGCACCACAGGAAATCAACTTTTGCTGACAAGCAAATGAAAAACTTGACCTGTAATACGTGTGTGAGCATTCATGCTGGGACTGGGATACCGCTGTGTACAAGTTTTATAGACAGAAAGGAAGGGCAGGCTCTGACCTGACAAGTGGCAGTTTCAGGAAGCAACCTCTGATTTTCCTTTCTGCCTCCTTGTGATGTGTGTTATCCTGAAACAGCCAGCAACATTTCCCGCTATGTCACTGGCATGACACAAATCTCTTGTCGTGCAGACAAGTGTTATTCTTTTTAAGACTAAGCAGGCATTAAAGATGTAACTAATCTGTTAGCAAAAGTGATCTGGAGATCACTCTGGGAAAGAAGCCCTTCTCTGGGACAATGTACTCTTTATTTCAGATTGCACAAAAGTACTTTGAAAGAGCTTTGACAGAGACGCCATTAGACAAAAATACACGGAAAGGATTTACCTTGTGTTTCTGCATATCCTGATGATGGTTTACTTCTGCTGTCCCAGGCTGGTTAGCCTCCAGTGGCCTGTCCAGCCCATCCTTCTCCAGGGACACTGCCTCCAGCAGCTGTGACATCTTTTTGTTAGTCTCCTCTCCCTTGATCTGTAGCTCTCGCTTTCCTATCTCTGCCTGGCTCCAGCGCCACCATGCCAGAAAGCAGCAGCGCAAAAGCCGTCGCTGGTTATATTCCTCAGACAGTTGTTTTTTCCTGAATGAGAAAGCACTTGTGTTATGATAGAGTGAGGCTTCTGCCCAGACCTGTCTCAAACAACTGCATCAAGTACAGCAGCCAAGGCCACAGCATGAGGTCCCATAATTTCCTGAATCTGTTTTTTGCTTAACTCTGAAGGCCTTCCAAAGCTGAACAGAATTTCTCTAAGGACAGGTGGAGGGCAGTCCTTGATCACTGCACAGCCTAAATGCTGTTGCAGTAGGAAGAATTCCATAGTGTAGGGTCACTACCTGTTTTGATCTCGGAGATGAACTTGCAACTGCTGTGCCTCCTGCACTACTTTCTGGGCCCAAGTATAGTTTCTCCAGGCTCGCAAGGCCTTCAGCTGGCGTTTCCAGTCAGCAAGGGCTTTGGCTTTTCCCATTTTAATTCTGTGCTCCAGAGTGACTTTCAGCCAAGCAGAGAAATGTCGTTGCATGCACTGTATGGGAGAGTTTCAGAAAACCAATGAGCAAGATACAGTCAATCACACAGATGCAGACCCTCTCCACCCTTCCCCTTATCTGACTTTGTTTTTCACAGCATGTACAGGTCTTCTACAAAAAGCAGGAAGGGATTAGAAAGACAACATCACACGGCACTATGCTTTTGAGTAAAACACACTTAGTCCACCAAGTATAAAGGAATAAAATGGATGAGACACATAGAATTTCCAGAGACAGGAAAGATGTTTTAAAATCTAAAAAATGTCTAAGATGCTACAGGTAAGAAGAGTTATGTGGAGAACAGTTCACAAATATTTCAATGGACCACTTTTTTAACTTAAGACAAAAATCAAGATGCTCTCTAGTATGAATTTATGACATAACATCCTTGCTCCAGTGGGAAGCCAAACCTTTCCCCTATTGTGTAACTAGACTCACTGCCTCTGGGAGTGATTTACATCATACATAACAGCAAGCAATTGCTATCTAATCTACCCTGTAATTGCAGCTCTGTCACTGCAGACACTTTTCATTTTGATCCCCCAAGTGGGTCACCTCACAGGACTCGGTTGTACCCCTTTTGCCATAATGGCTTGTTTTAACTGGATTCCTCTCGCTCACTGAAATCGCTAAATGGAATCTTACAAAAAGGACAAAGTTAGCTATTTCTTTCTGATTTAGACAAATAATCAGTGTCGCTATGCTTAGCTCAACTAAGCCATGGCTTCTCACATGCAGGCCCAAAATTGTTCTGTGGTTTCACATTCAGGCTTATCTTCATAGCTTACACTGTGCTGCAGAGTGGTTGCGTACTGCTAAACAGTAGCCAAACTCAAAGCCAATGGATAGGCTGATGAAGTGAACCACGGGAGAGATTCTATGATAAATAAAATTCTAGATGTAGGTAAGTAGATATAAACAATGATGACTGCTCTATTAATTAAAAGCATTATGTGATGGATGGCATTCATACCTGCACTCAGAGAAATCTATTCCCTTTCCTGAGGCTGCCCACATATAATCATAGAATAGTTAGGGTTGGAATGGACCTGAAGATCATCTAGTTCCAGTATAAAAAGATCACTCTTTAATCCTAAATTCTTGATATGACTAGGTGTTTAACCCAGAACTGGCCATGGTTCTCATGTTCGCTCTCATACTCATAGAATAATGAGGGTAAAAGACACAGGTTCCTACTGGGAATTATAGTAATTGGAATTATCAAAGTCTGCATGGTTGCCTCAAAAGAGCCGTTGCAATAGCACAGAATGTCCTACTGCACCTGATGGGAGTGGATGCTTAAGGAACCTGCTAGTGTAGATGTGCTGGCATACTTGAACAAAATTCATTCCAAGCTTCAGCACTTCTCTTTCCCCTCCCTGTACCAGGGTCTCCAAGGCCATCTTTAAAATATCTTTCATATACACAACAAGGGCTTCTCGGGACCTTTTTTTTCCACTTTCCCCCTCCCTCTGTTATTTTCTTCCTCAAGGAAAGCAAATCTTGCTTCACTGCCTCTTTTGTACACCTCCCTATTTCTAGGCTGCAGAAGCCTTTATGTTGGCAACTGTCCCGAGAGTCACATCTTTTCCACAATTCTAAGACAAACCTCCCACAGAGTACACCTGAGGCACAGAAACACTGGGGACGGAGGCTCAGGATTTCTTGGTCCTGGTCTTACAAGATACTTTTGCTCTGCTCTTCCACTTTCTAGGTATGGGGAGGAGGGCTTGGAAGAAGTAAAAAGTCCTGGTTATCAGGACTTTTTACTTCAGTTTTGCAAAAAGCAGCTGAGGGCAGGTAGCTCAGCGTCTCAGATAAAGAAGGGTGATGCTCACTTTCTGCTTATTGGCTTGAATCCTGCGCAGCAGCTCCTGAGCCTTTCTCTGTTTCTCCTCTCCTTGCTCTTCTTTCTTTGGGACAAGGGGCAGTGAGGCACTAACAGATATCTTCTGCATTGACAGCCTCTGACTCTTTTCTTGTCTCTTGCCCTCCCTGGAAAGTGAACAAACATACAGATCTAACACAATGAGAAAAGTACCGTAGACAGATTTCACTCTCTTTTTGGCTAATCCTAAAAGAATTCTCTCTACAGATTAGAAAATAGCCAATTATTTAACTCAGCCTTCTTAGAAAACAGCCTCTGTCCTGATGTCCCAGAGATTAAACAATCTGGAGCATGTCCAAAATAGAGCGGGCAAAAGAAAATAATAAGATTTCCATAAAGCACTTGCATGAGATTTAGGATCTCAGGGCTGCCTAAGTAAATAAATGGCATCCCTACAAGTTGCATCTCTGTGACGACCCAAGCTCAGCAAAAGCAAAAATTACACATCTGCAGAATTCTCAGCCAAGAATACTCTTTATTCTCTTGTGGCTGCATTAGAGGCTAACAAGGCTGGATGTAGCCAAAGAGTTGACAGAGAGAATGCATGGTGGTGCAAACACACTCCTGCTTTGTCATTCAGTGTACTCATAATGGCTGTGGGGAGGCCAACAGTATCTTTAGCGCATCTTCCCACTAACGTCTCTGCCACAGACATTGGTAACAAACGACTAAAAGGTTTTGGGAGAGTTCAGAGACAGAGGAACGGCAAATGTTTCCTTTGGGACCACCACTCCTCTTCATTTAGCAAAAGAAGCTGGTAAGTGTTCTTCATGTGGTTCTTTTCATGCCCCTCTCTCCCTCTTACGTTCTCCGCGCTTCTGCCAAGGCCTGCTTCTCAGCCATTTCCCTTCGCAGCTTCACCATTTCCCTCTGGATTTCCTCCTCCTGTTTCTTGGCCTTCAGGGCCTTCCTTCTATCCTCCTCCTGTACTTGGAGCCTGGCCTCAGACAGAAGTGATTTCTTCAGGGACTGTTCTTGTCTCAGAAGCTCTAATGCCTTCTGACGCCTTATTCTGTTTTCTTTCACCTGGGAAGGAGGAAATGAACAAAAGTCAAAGGCTGAAGAATTTGAGGTTCACTGTACACTAACAGGGTGGGTCACATTCCACCTTTCACATGAAGCAAGTAAACCTACCCATAGCTGGCTTTGCTCTCAGACCAGCAAAATACTCAATTCAAGGGTGAGGTTAAACCAGTATTACTTGGTGTGAGCAAACTCAGAAATTACCGCCATGGTGGCTTTTCCTGCAAGTCTTTAGAAGCATCAGATCTACTCTAATCCTGTAATCCTCCATTTTATTCCTTTCAACTGTGCTGCCTTGCCTGCTCACCTGCTTGTGTCTTAGCTCCATCGTTATTCGTGGATCTCTAAGTTTTTTGTTTTCCTTGATGTCTTCAAGTCTAAGGCCTTCCATTATCCCATAGCTCACAGTTTCACTCTGCAAAAGGTGTTGTAGGTATTCTTGGACAGAACTTTCCGCTTCGTATTCCAGATAGCTGCACAAGTCTGAAATGAGGAATTTAGATTACCTAAGGCTAGTCTGAAATTAATAAACTCCTTTGTCTCAGATCACAAAGCCTAATGCAATTAAAGGGATCACTTTCCCAAACTGGGAAAGTCTGATGAAAGCAGACACATTTCTGATGAAAGCAGACACACTGACTACACTCCATTTATCCCCAAAGAGTCTTAATCAGTCTTCCATTGAACACACTAGAGCAGGAATAACATTTTGTCCAGTTTTTACTGCCTTGCTTCTGACCACCTCAAGCAGCTGTATAAATCTAACATACTCATACACAAAAGAAATAGAATTTCTCTTTTACAAAGGGATACATTGAATGTTTATGAGGTGCATTTATGCAGCCCCACAGCTATCTGCTGTAAGAGCTAGGGAAGAAAAATGCTCTCTAATCTTGTTTCTACTAAGCCCACTAACCTGGTCTATCCAAAGCAACTTTTACGTCTCAGTCTGACAAGCCACGAGGCCTGGCTCCCTTCCCCAGCACATCCTCAGAAAGAAATTGCTTTGTTCTCACCATCAAACCGCTCAAACTTCAGAGGGGCTGCAGAAGGCTTTTCCAGGAGGACAGAGTCAACTTCCTCTTCTCCATTACTCACCAGTTCCAGTTCAGACTTCATCCAGTTACTGAGCAGCTCTTGAGCTATCATGAGGAAGGAGACTCATGACTTCACTTGTTAAAAAATATATGGGTAAGTATAAACTAGCAAGACTCTGACTCTGGGATAGTTATATCACATGCCAGAAAGGCCATCTAAAATGACTGAAAGCTGATCTGCAACAGAAAGTGAAATAACAATAGTTCTGTTCTCATCTTGATCTATAAAAAGAACAGGAAAGAGAAGGTGGTAAACATTGTCCCTGTCACATGTCACAAATGAACTCTTCTCCACCTTGTTTATCTTACAAGACTCTGTGGACATTTAGATCACTCCTACAATTATTAAAGCCTTTATCAAGAAGATGGACTCCACATGAGGCAATTCATAACTCAGATAGCTTTCATGCTTTACCACTGCACTTGCAGACACTTAGATACTTTCCACATGTACAGCCAAGGCTGTCATATATTAAATGCAAAAAGAACCATTGTTTGGCCAAATTCTTCCTTCATTTGTACAGGTTAACCTTTGCAAGTACCACAGGAACAACCAGTCTAAATTACAAACCTGCCAGGTGGCAAACTTCACCAGGGACTACCTGTACTCAGAATTGAGACTGCAGCTATAGGAATGCACACATGATGGATTTAGTACTCCTCAGCAAGCTCAAATGCCTAATGAACAACTGAGTATAAGGTCCCTCTACGGGCTTCTAGGATTGGAAGGGGCCTTAAAGATTACCTAGTTACAACTTCCTGCCATGGGCAGGGACACCTTTCACTAGAAAGAGTTGCTGCAAGCCCTGTCCAACCTGGACTTGAACACTTCCAGGGGGTGATATCTACCTGATAATAGGAAGAAGAGAAGAAAACATCTTATCACTTGGGGAAAGTTGGTTTTTTTTTGACTGGGAAATGTGATGTCTTCATAACTGGGCTATAAGAGTTCTGACATTTCTCTTATTGATACCTTCTTTTCCAAAGGGGACTATGTGTAGTTAATACCATTAAGTATTCTAATAATGGTTAACTCAGTCAGTAAAATGCTTCCTCCCGTCAGGTTTTTACACTGCAGATGTACTTCCAGCACTGGAGGGGGGGGTGGGGGGAGGGATAATTTCCCTCTTTTTTTCTTATTTTCAAATTTCAGTAAGCACTTGTGGCTACAGGCATTAGAAAGGGAATACTTAGTTAGGTAATCAGTGAGGAAAATTTTGCATAGGGATTGAAGTAAAAACCACACAATTATTCCTAGATGTGGAAGTTACACAGAGCAACTCCATTTTCACAGCTGGCCTATTATTAAAAAATACATCAGGTAATTTAACCCAGTTTCCTGTAGCCCACTAATTGTATTTGACCACACAATGTGTCTTCAAGGGCAGTATTCATCCTTGTTTTGACCTGACATCTCCAGGAGACAGACAGTTTATCCTTCTCTTAGATACATTAATTAAGGTCTATCTTTTATGCCTTTCTCCATTCATCTTACTATGAACTGTTTCTTACGGTCTCAAGTTTAGCAAGAGCCTGTTCAGAGCAGAACCACGATGCTGGATCAAGAACGGTTCATTTCAGGCAGCTTGTGGCAAGTGGTATTTCAGCTCACCTTCCTCACAGGCCTCATCATGATCCTGCAGGTGTTCCAAGGTTTCCAAACTTGTCACAGGACCACAAGGCTCCTGTGGATACCTTGACTTTTGAAGGGGAAAAGCTTCAGAGACAGCATATGCAGAGGCTTGGTCCACTCTCTGTAAATTGAAGAAATTAAAACATTTCTAAGGATTACTGGATATTAATTTTTAAGCTTCCTATATCCACGTTTCTTCTCCAGAGACAGCAAACATCAGTGGAAATGCAACACAAGACAGCACGGCTGTTATAAGAAATAGATATATTTTGAAACACATTTCTCTGACTGTTCAATTGACTGGAGAAATTGGACTTGGAAATCACTGAGTAATAAGAATCCCTTTTGCAATTAGTGCCAATCCTAGTGATTGGAGAAAATGTAGGGAGATTGCAAGGACCCATCCCCTGGGGGCTGGATGGAGACTTGCTGAGCTAGTCCACAGCAATCACCAACTATGAAATTTGGTTATCAGCATTTTGTCATAACCAGCTGGCCACTGTGTAAATGGTCTGAGTGATTTTCCATCCCATATTCATCTGAGGTGTACATGTCACTACGCTTTCATGTATAACACCTGTAACACAGACAGCCTCCACATACCCCTCATATCTAATCTAAGTCTGCCCTCTTCCAGTTTAAAGCCATTTCCCCTTGTTCTTTCAAAACACGCCCTTGTCAGAAGCCCCCCTCCAAAAGTCCAGGTCTCCCGTTGCCCCTTTAGGCACTAGAGCTGCTCTAAGGTCTCCCCAGAACCTTCTCTTCTCCAGGCTGAACCAGCCCAGCTCTTTCAGCCTGTCTTCATAGGAGAAGCGCTCCAGCACGCCGATCATCTTCACGGCCCTGCTCTGGACTCGCTCCACCAGGCCACTCGAGAGGCCGCCCCTTCACGCTCTTCCCACCGCCCCGCCGCATCCCATCCGTTACCTTCGCTCTGGCCCCCGCGGTGAGGCGCCGCCAACGGTACAGCTGATGTGCCGGGTGCCCCGGGCGCGACACAGCCGCGGCGGGCACCGCCATGAGCCGCCCGTTCCTCTCGGAGAGTCCCCGGACGCACCGCGCCGGCAGCGGCTCCGCCATGGCAACGTCGCCACCAGTGAGCGGCAGGGCGCTGTGTGTCCGCCGGCGCACGCTGATGATGCGGGGGCTACGGGCAGCGGCGGGGCTCAGAATACATTCGCGCCACCGCCGGCCGCGTACGGCGGTAACGGCGCTGCGGAGCCCGCGATGCGGGTGAAGCTGTTCGGGGCGGGCGGCTCGGAGGGGACCTTATCGCTCTCTACAAGTACCTGAAAGGAGGCTGTAGTGAGGTAGGGTCGGTCTGTGCTCTCAAGTAACAAGTCATAGGATAAGAAGAAACAGTCTCAGGCTGCACCAGCGGAGGTTCAGATGGAGATAAGGAAAAAAAACCTGTTTACTGAACAGGATGGTCAGGCACTGGAACAGGCTGTCCAGGGCAGTGGTGGAGTCGCCGTCCCTGGAAGTGTTCACACACCGTGTAGATGAGGCTCTCAGTGACATGAGTTAGCAGTGGCCGTGGCAGTGCTGGGGAATGGTTGCAGTTGATGAGCTTAAAGTCATTTCCAGCCGAGTTGATTCTGTGATTCTATGCTTCTATGATTTTAAGCCTAAGGTGCCAGGACAGAAAGCTGGAGCTAGGCATCACCTACACAGGGTGCCCTCTGCAACAGTGCCACCAACATGGCAATCCACCCTTGCGTACACACATAAAAGTCCATGTGTGTACTGCCTCTCTGGGCAGTGCTCTCAGACACCCCAGAAACCAGCTCCCATAGTGTACGCATCCAGCCTCTCTCACCCTGCCATAACAACCAACGCAAACCTGAAATTAAAAGGTTTCATGTAAAGATACTGATACATGTACTGCTGAGCCTCAGCCCGTCCAGAAACTCTTACCGGAGAAACCTCAGCTACTTTAAATGTAAAAACTTAAACCAAAAAGCTCTGAGAGCTCAAAGCCATCAAAAGACTGAAGGAGCGGTAGAGAACTGGCCCCAGCAAAGCCCAAGAGCTGAATACCTCCCTGACAGGCAGCTGTACTTCAGGTACACCAGGCTCCAACACCCTCCCACAACCCCTATGGAAAGGAGTGGGGAAATCCACCACATGGCATAAAGGCACGTGGAGCAGTTGCTGCACATTTGCTCGTCTGCAGGATGCTTATGGCTGGTGAAGAGGAAAACCGAGAAAGCAACTTGTCTTCAAAGGAGAAACACTTACCTTTTTCCTATAGGTATGACTGTTGCACTGGTGAGGGGACCAGCTGTTCAGTTACACTTCACATTCTGGGGTGTTTATAGGAAAAGATGTACTTCATACTAAGCTGTATAAATTAAAACATCTCAAAGTCCATGTTCTGCCTCTCTGGGCGGCACTCTCAGTCCAACCAAATGGCAGACTTCTCATTTCAGAGATCAGCTAGTGAAACCAGTCCCAGGAAGTGACAGTTACAGGGTTTTATCCCTGCCACCTAGATCTGTCTGCTAAATTCTGACTAGGGACACTGATTTCTCCAAGACTTCACAGTAAGTCCGTGCTGGGAAGATTCATACCAGTCTTGCATTTGTGTACTTTCCTACTGCATTGTTGTCTCTTTTCCTGTACCATTTCCAGTAACTGCTAAAAGACCACAAAGCAATGGATTACTTCTGCAAAGTGAGGGGAAAGTCAGGCTAAAATGTTACTGGTGGCCGTATCACCATAGTACACTCAGACTGTATATTTCTTAGGGCAGAGACACTGTTCACTTTTCCTTTGGAGAGTGCATTTTCAGATACAACAGGAAATAAAAGCATGATCTTAGTAATGCACCAGTATCATAAGCATGCAAATACTTCAGACGGATCTCAGAATAAAAAACTGTAATACTTTGGTGTAAACAGATGGGGAAGCATAAGCAAAGCACTAAATATGCAACTAGGAGTCAGTAACACGACATTCATGAGGTGGTGGTACCACCTCCCTGGCTGCGTTTAAACTTGCAGGTAAGGGCATGCCTGTTTCCTAAGTCTCACTGGCACATGTTGGTCCTTCCTGAAGAAGAACAAGGCAGTTTTGCCCTTCACAATGTTAAATGGCAAGAACATCAGGCACTGGAGCAGGCTGCCCAGGGCAGTGGTGGAATCACCATTCCTGGAAGTATTCAGGCTGCCCAGGGCAGTGATGGAATCACCATCCCTGGAAGTGTTCAGAAATCGCATAGATGAGGCCTTCAGAGATAGGGTTTAGTGATGGCCTTGGCAGTGCTGTGGAATGGTTGGAAAGGTGTTTTCCAACCTAGGTGATTCTGTGATTCTGTGTGTGAAGGAGCATTACCTGTCCAAACACTATTTTACAGCTGCTTTATTTGAACAACAAAATGAAGAAATTGGCTCAGTCTGATCAGAAGGATGACCAAAGATCTTTCCAAAAGCATCAAACACTATCTTCTTTTGCAGTTATTCGCAATAGCAGTCATTTCCTTGCCCCAGTTTTCCCCAGCCAAAGGCTTTGGGGCTGTTTTAGGCAGAAGATCCTTTTTATATCCAAGTCATTCCTGAGAGAAATTTGTCCAGTTCTCACAGGGAAGTTAGGCAGTATCACCTGCCTCGCCTGGGGCGCTACTGAATCCCTACCCCATCTGTATGGTCCCAGAGACACATATACAGATACATTCTGATCCTGAAATACTTGGCTCCATGGTCAAGCTGGCTTCTTGTCAGAGAAGTAATGTCTCTTCAAACATGCAATTGAGTTTGTCAGCCCAGCCAGTTCTTTTAAGAATTAAAGTTGCAATGCAAATAGCCAAATCCTGGCTGCCAGCCCACTCTTCATCTTTCCAGTCCCAGCACTAGACACAAAATGTTTCACAGACCGTAAAATAAAAGCCCATAGACTGCAGTGGGCCCACTCCTTCTTCATTAAACCCACAAATTCCAGTGATCTGGATAATCCCTCAATCAAGAAAGAAAGAACTAAACTCATGAAAGACCAGTAGACAGTGATATGCCCATACAAGCCTCCAGGACAACAGGGTAATTGTGTAGATGACTAATTTCTTAAGGTAAAACAAATTGGAGCACCTAAAGGAAACCAGTAAACACGTCTTTCCATTTTTTGTTTAAAATTCTGGCAATAAGCATTACTCTGTGTAGCAGGATGCAGCTGGGACTCTTTGCCAAGTTCTGTGGACATTTTGAAATGCCATTTACTATGAAGCAGGTACCGGGTATCACAGCCTTAGAGAAGAACAAACCCGTGGCCAAGATGTGCAGATCTGATTTAGTTTTACACTGTTGTATTTGTAGAGTTGTTAAACAACATCCTGGTATGCTAAAAAAAACACCCCAAAACAAAACAAACCCCCATCATTTTCCTGACATTGAAAATTCTGTTTCCTGAGCACTTTTGTGTTTTATTTTCTCTTGGGGTTTGTTTTTTTTCTTCTGTAATCTCAGGTTTAGTAACTCCAAGGAATTTTGTATTGTATCAGCACACTGGGGGGGTCCCTCATGCAAACAGCAAAAGCCACTCACTTCCTGTGTGCTGAAAATGCTCTTGCCAGTAAAAACTATTTTGCTATGAGGGTTTTCTCTTTTGTTGTTTGTGAACTTATTTACTCAGTAACTACAGTTATCACAAACTTAATGTTGGTGTCACTCATTTTACCCCTACAGAAGTGATGATAATGCCAATGTTGCAAAGACATTCCATCAGATTTAATAATTCCTTACAGTGTGATTCACTTCAGAATGACTCAAGGATTATTAAAGGAAACAAACTCCATTTTATGCACAAATTCTGGTATTTTCTGTCCTTTGCCCATGGTATAGACACCATGGAGTAGAAGCATGGAGGCTCCAGTATATTGTTCCCAGGACTGATGGAAGAACAGGGTTTAGTTCTCCCCTCAACAGAAACCGATTCAAACTCCTTTCAGAAGAGTGTCCCAAGTATAAGATAGTAGGAAAAAGACATTAAAGATTGACTTGGCAACTGAGGAAGGGAAAACATGGACAAGTTTCATTGGATACTCAAGTCAGGAAAGGAGGAAAACCCATCATTTCATGAGTACTTTAGAGACCCATTACCTAGTATGAGTGTATAAATATGCACAAGAGGGAAGAATGTGTCCTTGCTACATATCCTTGTAGTCCCCCAAACCAGAGCAGCCTAGGTGAGGGCAACAGCCACCAGACCCAAGCTTCTCTCTCATTCTAATCAGTTTCTCTGCCCTGTGAAGCCCTCATCATCCTCTACAATGTGGAGCAGCTTGGTAGGAAGAACTTAACCCTGCTTTGAATGCATATGGGTGATCTCCTGTGGGTCCTTCCACTCTAAAATAATCTAAGTGAAAGTGTCAGTCTCTACTTCATATTTCTCTCTGATAACCCCAAAGATCTCGTAACTTACAGGAAAGAGGACATATGCAATGTGGGAGGTGGCATCCTCCCAGCCACAAGCTTCAACCCAAAGTCTCTCTCAGCTAAGGGATAAACCTGGGGTGAGAACTGCCCTGTCCTGCACTAGTGTTGTGCTGGTGTTCCCTGGGACAGGCAGCTGAGCTCCTGAAACTGTGCATGCTTTAAGGCTGTAAGCCAGACCTGCTGGCAGCTGGAATTATCTCATCCAGGACAATGCACTATGAGCGGGATGCAGGCAGAAGCAGCTAAAGCATCCACTTGCAGCAACTCTCTGGTGTGGGAGGAAAGCTGGACCATGGCTGTCACTGGAGTATTTGCCAGAACAGCAATTTTTTCAAGGACTACTATTTATGTTTTCCCTGCTGTGGTATTTTCCCTTTCTTCCTCAAAACCACTCTGCAGCGTCAAGAGGCCAGTCATGTGGGAAAATGAATGTCAAGTTTGTTTTACTTTTGTGAATGGGCTTTGGAGCTGATGCTGTCGAGGGGAATCCCCCTACAAGCCAGAGCCTGGACGAGACGCTCTCCAGAGCTTCCTTTCAACCCTGGCGCTTCTGTGTGATCGCATGTCAGCTTTCCAGCTAGCAGAGCTGAAGCTCCCCCTGCTGTAAGAGCAACGCAACAACGTGCACTCCACGAACCAGAGCCCGCCCTCGCAGCATCACCTTGCTCCCAGCACCAGAGTGAATTAGCTCCTGGGAGTAAATGAGGGAGCGCTTCTGAGTGAGGCACCGAGGGAGCGAGCGGAGGGCGGGCGAGATTTTAGTAAGAGGCAACGGGGGAACGGGTGGGCGCTGCTTGTGAGTGCAGGGAAAGGGGAAGGGTTATTTTTTTTGACTGGGAAATGTGATGTCCTCATAGCTGGACTGTAAGAGTTCTGACGTTTCTCTTATTGATACCTGTTTATGCACATAGAAGACTATACCATTAAGTATTCTAATAATGTATTCCAGATAAAAGGCCTTCAGCTGAGCTAGGAACAATCCTGAGGGTTCTGTAGTTATAACAGGAAAACCATCGTGGAGAAGTGCAAACAAAAATAAGAAACACAAGTAGAACAACTTTTCCATCCATTGCAAAAACAGCTCCTTTTGAGCCACTGTGCTGTATAACGCATCCAGACAGTGCACTGTAAGCAGATAGGTGTATTCTCTGCTATTAGTTAAACCCTTGATGACTGCAAGTGAAACAGCTGACTTCCTGTATTGAAGTGGGTGCTAAAGACATGTCTTCATTCTGTAAGTTTCACTTTGAAGTCTTAAAAGAATGGTTAACTCAGTCAATAAAATGCTGCCTCCTGTCAGGTTTTTACACTGCAGATGTACTTCCAGCACTGGGGGGGGGGGATAATTTCTCACTTTTTTTTCTTATTTTCAAATTTCAGTAAGCACTTGTGGCTACAGGCGTTAGAAAGGGAATACTTAGTTAGGTAACTAGTGAGGAAAATTTTGCATAGGGATTGAAGTAAAACCACACAGCTATTCACAGATGTGGAAGTTACACAGAGCAACTCCATTTTCACAGCTGGCATATTATTAAAAATACATCAGGTAATTTAACCCAGTTTCCTATAGCCCACTAATTGTATTTGACCACACAATGTGTCTTCAAGGGCAGTATTCACCCTTGTCTTGACCTGACATCTCCAGGAGACAGACAGTTTATCCTTCTCTTAGATACGTTAATTAAGGTCTACCTTGGACTCCAGCAATTGATTCCTTTTATGCCTTTCTCCATTCATCTTACTATGAACTGTTTCTTACGGTCTCAAGTTTTGCAAGAGCCTGTTCAGAGCAGAACCACAATGCTGGATCAAGAACAGTTCATTTCAGGCAGCTTGTGGCAAGCGGTATTTCAGCTCACCTTCCTCACAGGCCTCATCGTGACAAGATTAGTGCCATTCATGCAAGCACGGCGTGAACGTCCCACCGCCACCAAACCAAATGGCTGTTTCCGCAGCACTCCCACAAGGCCGGGAAAACCCTTTGCTGAGCCGAACCCAATGCCCTCTCCCCCCCGCCGCCGTTTAAACCGTTGGAGGCATTTTAAACCGCGGCGGGCACCGCCATGAGCCGCCCGTTCCTCTCGGAGAGTCCCCGGACGCACCACGCTGGCAGCGGCTCCGCCATGGCAACGTCGCCACCAGTGCGCGGCAGGGCGCTGCGTGTCCGCTGGCGCACGCTGATGATGCGGTGGGTACGAGCAGCGGCGGGGCTCAGAACGCATTCCCGCCACCTCCGGCCGCGTGTGGCGATAAGGACGCTGCGAGGTCCGCGATGCAGGTGAAGCTGTTCGGGGCCGCCGGCGGGCGGCTGGGGACGCTGGTGGGGCTGGGCAGGAACGGGGCCGCCGTGCTGCCGCTGCCGGGATGCCTGCTCTACACGCGGACCGGGTCGGCGCCACACCTCACCCACGACACGCTGCAGACGGTCGGCGGCGTGCCTGCCGTGGCCCAGCTCACCCTCCCCACCGTGTGAGTACCGCGGTCCTGCCTGTCTGTCTGCGGGGCGCAGCGAGCCCCCGCCGCGCCGCCGGTGACGAGAGGGCTTCTCGTTTCCTCGGGTGCAAGGCGAAATGCCGGAGTTGGTTGGCCCTTTGTTGCTTCCCCGTCGGAAGGAGGTGCAGTGATTTAAGGATGTAGAGGGGTGAGGGAACTGAGGAGGGAAAGGGGGGATGGTGGGTGTGTGTGTTAGTCTGGAGGAGGCTCATGGGGGACCTTATCGCGCTGTACAACTGTCTGCAAAGAGGATGAAGTGAGGTTAGTATTGTTACCCAGAAAATCACAGCGGGATTTCGTTCTCTCCAGCAAGGCAGTGGTCTCTGGTCAGTGTGAGTAAAAGCTCTTTTTGCCAGAGAATTATGAGTACCCTGCTTTGTAAGATGTGATTCTTGAGCTCTGCATTTAGTTCTGTCTGTCTCTGCTTTGTTGCTTGATAGCTGGATGTCAGCTATCAGTGTCTAAGCCAATCCAAGTTCAGACAGTGCATAACTATGGGAAGCAGGAGGCTTAGTGATGAAACCACTGATCTTTCTTGTTTGCGTAGTTAATGTGTTTCTCTGTCTGGATGCAGGGCAGAAATTCATGAGGTCCTGGAAGAATACAAAGAAGGAGCTGCAAAATTTATAGGTAAAATGTGTATATTTGCTTGTATGTCTGGAGAGATAATGCAGGTGGATCTCGCTGGTGAATTTTAGCCAGCACAGTTGGGAGAAAGATGTAGGTACAGGCTTTCCATGTTTTGGCATTTCCTCACGCAGAGTGGCACTAAGGAAGACTTGAAATAGTATGTTTTCACTAGTATGGGCACCAATCCTTCAAACAGGCTACAAAAATAGGGAGTTTTGCTTTATTTATATATATTATTTTCTTTTTCGTGTACCTGGCTTTCTGCTTGGGAGCTTCAGCACTGACTAGGGTGGGCTTAGCCCAGAAGTTGAGACTAGAACTGAGAGAGGTTTTACTGTAGCCCCAAGTCACAGCTGCGAGTGAGTCTTGTCATGTGCAATTTCTGACCTCTTTTGAGGAGAATTGGAAATTCTCATAAGAATGGCCTCCCCTGTGAAGCTGCTCAAATACATTTCCTGAGAACATCTGTCTGCTCAAGCTGGCTTTTTTGATTCTCATGAAATAGTTGCTTTCATCTAAAGATTTCCAACAGGAAATCTTCATCCAGTATGAAGAATAAACAAGCAAAGTGTCCTACATCTAATCAGCTTCAGCTGGTGGATGCTTCTGCCTCTGAGCTATTCCTGTTTTGAGATGATGTTAGGGGAAGGACCCATGCTGGATTTGAAGGAGCTTTGAGGAACTAAAGAAGCAGATGGAGAAGCTCATTTTCACCTTTCTTTGTTCCTGTCCATTTAGCAGTTGCACTGTACTTGCTCCCTGTATTCTCCTTGCATTTTCCCACATTAAAGAGTCAGTTTTACGAATAAACTCAATTTTAGTTTGTCAAATATTAGACAGTCAACACTGCCATCACCCTCAGCTGCTGCATCAAGCCCCAAGCTTTTGTGATCTTCATTCCCTGTACTCCATTCTTGGAGCAGTTCCTGAGTGAAATCTTTATCTTAACACCTTGGTGGCAAGTGTGAGTAAAGCAGCAGTTCTTGCGTTTGTGACTCTCCTGGGTTTTTCCTGTGGTTGTTGTAACCACACACATTATGCAACAAAGATCACTGTTATTAGGCTGCTGTGGCAAAGAAGCCTGAATGCATAGTGAATGCGGGGCTAGCATCTTGTGAATATCCATATCATAGCCTTTATTTATGTCTGGGAAGGTAGCTCAGGAAACTGGAAGATAATCAACCAAGTCAAGAAACTTCTCTGAGATGCTTTGGTTTTCTGCATGTCTCGGGCTGCACTGGGTGTAGGGTAAACCCTGTCAAAGTGATAGAATGTCTTTAATTTCTGTAATTTATAGTCAGTTCTTTGTATGCAATCTGGCAGACTTTGGAAGAAAAAACTTTGCGTTGCTAATGCTGAGGTGTTCTTATAAATGTTTTGTGTGTGTCCATTGCACATACATTCTGAATGTGTAAAATAATGTGAATTATTACAATTTTTAAAAATGATAGGACAAGGGGTGATGGGTTTAAACTTAAACAGGGAAGTTCATGTTAGATATAAGGAAGAAGTTCTTTACTGTGAGGGTGGTGAGGCCCTGGCACAGGTTGCCCAGAGAAGTGGTAAATGCTCCATCCTTGGCAGTGTTCACAGCC
>WYDI02010887.1:0-10339 GCA_009867235.2 Psittacus erithacus | reverse complement strand
CTGTGAGGGTGGTGAGGCCCTGGCACAGGTTGCCCAGAGAAGTGGTAAATGCTCCATCCTTGGCAGTGTTCACAGCCGGGTTGGGCAGGGCCTTGGCTGACATGGTCTAGTGTGAGGCATCCATGGCCATGGCAGGGGATTTGAACTGAATGATCTTAAGGTCCTTTCCAATACAAATCGTTCTGTGATTTCTGTCCTATATATAGACACCAACCTTTAATTTTAAAGCACATCAAACTTTTGGACATGCATTGCATTACATGAGCGAAGTTATGGCTTGGATTTGTAAAGGAAGTTTGCTTGCTCTCAACTTGCAGTAAACTTTGACTGCTTTGGGACAATTTGCTGCTTCAAGAAAAATTAAAAACCTCTTTCTCTGAAACTTCTTGGGGGCTTCACCAATTTCCGTGACTGTCTGTGAAGAGAAAACTGTGTGTCATTGAAACATGCTGTCTAGCTTTCTGCCATTTGAAGCTTCCAAAGTGGCAGGGATTATAAACTTATCATTTGTGCAGCTGTTCTTGCTACACAAGGTATATCTTGCTACAGCTGGTCTTGTTATACACTGTTGTTCATTAAAAGTTCTAGGCTTGAGATTGTTGCTCACTTTAGATTGTGTCAGATGTCTCTGGTATGTCAGTTGAGTGGTCAAGCAAGTGAGCTGTTTGGTCTGGCAAATTTTAATAGCAGGAGTATTAATCAAGAAGAAATACAAAAAACTCTCAAAGGGGCTGTGTAGGTTGCAGAGTCAAAGGGTGTTATTTTATGGTGTGTCCTGATGCTGCACTCTCCTCTCTGCAGCTAGTAAAGCTGAGGGAAAAATCTGCCTTCTTTGGTGCTGAGAGATCAAATGAACACTATTTTCTTTGTCAGAGTGGATGTACTTATGTGTGTGAGAATACCCTGTTCCCCTTCTACAGATTTACAGGCCATTAGCTTTGTTTTGGTTCTTGAAGCTCTACTCTGTTGCTGTGTTTCCAGGTATGCCAGACAAGGTGCTGTACTGCTCCCTTCATGACCCAGTCACCCCTGGTCCATCCGGCTACAACACTAACAAGGTATAGTAACTAAAGAATTGAAAGGTCCACTTGAAGTTCCCAAAAGAAAGCTGTCAGTCGTCCCCTTTTGCTGGGTGGGTCTGCTTAGCCACAAGAATTTTTTTATGCTTTGTATAAATACTTGCACAAAGAGGAGCATCATTACATGTTCATACCTCCAGCTAAATAAAGCTAGACATTTTCTTACTTGACGGGATGTGCCCTGAACAGTTAAGTGGCAATTCAGATAGAAAGGAGAGCTCTGGACTCCCATACTCTTGGGGTTAATATTGTGGTGAAAAAAATCCTATGTATTTTAGCTGATATGTTGTACAAGCTTATGACAGTGCCACTGATAAGCAATAAACCTGAACTTCTGTGTGTGTATTTACAGCCTGCTACAGGCCCACAAAGGGATAGATCTTAGTATTTTTGCAGGAAGGTGTCTCAGCAGTCCAAGAGCACGTAGCGCTGTGGATGTTTGCCCATTCCATGCCACAGTTACTCATGTTCTCTGGGCAGTCTACATGCTGCTTGCTGCCTGACACAGCTTTGGCTTGGAGGAACCGCTCCTGGCACCTGCACAGTGCCAAGGCCAGTTTGGATGCCATCGCTTTGGGTGAAAGGTCACTGAATGACAGAGGGTAATGACTGTCATCCAGCTGTCAGTGGTATACTCTTACTGCTGGGAACCAGGCGGAGAACTGTCGTTCTGCAGGAAAGGAGTCACCTGAAGCTTGTCTCACTGTTGCGCAGCTGTAAGGTGATGGCAGCAATCTAAACCTGGAGGTTGCATGTTTTATTGGGTTTTGTATTTTGAAGCTGGTAAAGTTTTTTTGTTGCCTTGCTGCAGGATATTCAGCAGCTAGATTTACACTGACAAATACTTCTGAGAGCTTTTTGAAAGCAGTGGGATAGAAGGCTTTGGATTCTGTGCCAGAAAGCCTGACACAGGCTGATTTAAATAATCGGGGAGTAATGCTCAGTTCTCTAAGCCACATGGCTATTTTATTTATGCAAGCAGCTCTTTTCCTCTGGAGAGCAGAATGAAGGTAAGTAGTCTTGATTACATTCTGTGCCCTTTGGCTCAAACAGTTCTGGCTTTCCTCTGTCTGCCGTCGCCAGCTGTTCCTTGATGCTCTCACACAAGAGGCAGCAGGTACTAACTGGTCAACATGCGCTGCTGCAGAACAGTGTAGAGCTGCTGCATTCCAGTTATTCTGCAGGTGGTAATTTGGAATCTCCCTCTACCTTGGAGACTTCTGCTTGTTTCTTTGTTACTCACATTCTGTGAAATTGGCTGATAAGGCCAGAAGTAATCAGGAGAGATGGATGGATGGATGGATGGATTGATGGATAGATGGTTGTACAGCAGATATGTTGTGCAATCCATTGTTTGGTTTTGGTTTTTTTTGTGAAGACCAAAAGAAAATTGTTCTGCTCATTTTTTATTTTTTTTTTTTTTGCATCACCTTATCAAATTCAACTTGTTTATTAGTATGCATGAGAAATGCATTGCTGAATTTGTCAGGCATAGGCTAAGAGAATGCTTTTAAACTCTCAAGTCCCAAAAAGTCCCTATAACACTTCAAGCTATAAGCTATTATGATTGCTGAAAAGCGTTCCTCATTTAAAAATGCACTAACAGGGGTGAAAAAAACTAAATTCTAAAGGGCTCAAGCACAATGCTTAATCTACTTCAATGCTCCTTAAAAACTTGGGAGCAGCAGTGTCACAAGTCTAGCAGTAATACAACAAAAGCAATCATAGAACCATAGCATCGTAGAATGGTTCTGTAGGGTTGGAAAGGACTTTAAGATCACCCAGTTCCAACCCCCTGCCATGGGCAGGGGTGCCTCACACTAGACCATGTTGACAAAGGTGCTGTCCATCCTGGCCTTTAATGCTGCCAAGGATGGAGCATTTACTACTTCTCTGGGAAACCTGTTCCAGTGCCTTGCCACCCTCACAGTGAAGAACTTCTTGCTTACATCTTACCTGAACTTTCCCTGTTTACGTTTAAGCCCATCACCCCTAGTACTAGTGATGCAGTCCTTCTCCAGCATCCAAGCTGCATTCAGAAGTTAGTTCCAAGTTCTGCAGAGTGGGATAAAACATGCATAGTTACAGTGGCTGCAGTAACATTCTGTGGCTCTGTGTGTTTAGTGAATTGAATGGTGCTAGCCCAAAACTGTTGAGGTAACATAACCTCTCTGTGAAGGTGCTTTTGTCTTGCTTTAAGATTGTTTGAGTTTAGTATGGAGTAACGATAGATGATGGAGGCCCATGTGTGCATGCAGAAGGGAAGGCGCGTGAGGAGACCGAGAAGACTGTGTGTGAAATCCTATTGAGTCCCTTCCAATTCTTACATTGTCTCTGTTTGAAAACTGTTTCTTTTGTGCTTGGTATTTCAATCCCTTCTTAAGTGACTGGATTTGGGACCTAAAATAACATTGAATTCTAAGATTAAATTGCCTAACCTTTTGTATTCTCTGCGTATGTGTGGTTGATATGTACATGTATGTTCACACAGGTGGTATGAATTCACTGCTTAAAAGAGGAAATAGTTTATGGGTTTTGCATTATGTACAGAAAACTAGTGAACTGTAATTCCTATTGTATCCTTTTGTGCTTTTTGTGAGATGACAACATAAGTTTGATGGGAATTAAATCTTTTCTTCTTTTTATTTTTCTTTTTCAAATTCTGCCACTGATTTGGATGATGATAGGCTATATGCTCTATCTCAGAGACTTTCAGATATGTGGAGAATTACTGTGTTGAGTGTTACGGTTTCATCAAAGCAGATCCCAAACATCCCAGTTAAGTCATTTATCTCCTTTCACTCATTGTGCCAAGTGCAGCTGATTACCTGAGTCATGGTCCTGGAGAACTTGCCTATGAAGTATCATTCCAATATCTGGTATTTCACCAGACCAGTTTGTTGCTTTGACACTTAAGATCTGTTAACTTTTGCAACTAACATTCATCTCTATTTGTCCTTGACAGACAGTGTCCCTGTGGGGAAGCTCAGGGCGCATGGAAATCACAGCTTCCAAGTTCATGGATATGCAGCGGGCTATCCAGCCAGACTGGTTCCAGTGCATCTCTGATGGAGACACCATTGCTGGAGAAGCTGGTAGAAAAAGGGCCAAGAAGTCTGTGGATAGGTCACTTTCCTTCCTGGATGCATGCCTTCAGATGCTAGGAGAATCACCGGTAAGGTCCACAAAATATGGAGCTGCTTTTTGGCCTCTGCTGCATCTTTGAATAGTCTCGGGATGTGATTTAGTAGGAAATCATGTCACACAGATGTATCAGAGAATGCCCAAGTGAGAGTCCTGCGTGAGGTATAACCAGTAGCACTGTGGAGTTTCCTTCCTTCCTTTAATAACTTGCTGTCGTGGTTTAAGCCCAGTTGGCAACTCAGCCATGCAGCTGCTCGCTCATTCCCTCTCCTTTCCCCCTCCTGCTTCTGGAGGGATGGGGAGGAGAATCAAAAGAATGTAACTCCCACGCGTTGAGATAAGGACAGTCCAGTAACTAAGGTATAACACAAACCACTGCTGCTACCACCGATAATAATAATGATAAAGGAAATAACAAGGAGAGAGTACAGCTGCTCACCACCTGCTGACCGATACCCAGCCTGACCAAGCAGTGATCTAACCCTTCAGGTAACTGCTCCCAGTTTATATACTGGGCATGACGTGCTGTGGTATGGAATACCTCTTTGGTCAGTTTGGGTCAGGTGTCCTGTATCTGCTTCCTCCTGGCTTCCCCTCCTCCCTGGCAGAGCATGAGACTCAGAAAGTCCTTGGTCAGGGTAAACATTACTGAGCAGCAGCTAAAACCATCAGTGTTATCAGCGCTGTTCCCAGACTGAAAGTCAAAAACACAGCACTGCACCAGCTACTGAGAAGGAGAAAAATGACTGCTGCTGCTGAACCCAGGACGGTATCCACCCCTTATTCTATACCATTCACGTCATGCTCAGATCCCACATTTTCAATATACCATCACTCTTATCTCTCATCTCCTGCACAAGGATACTCATAGAATCATAGAATGGTTTGGGTTGGAAAGGACCTGAAGTTTATCCAGTTCCAGCCCCCTTGCCACGGGCAGGGATGCCTCACACTAGACCATGTCACCCAAGGCTCTCTCCAACCTGGCCTTGAACACTGCTAGGACTGAATTTCTACTAGTTGAGGAGAGCTATATAACTTTTTCCTGCTTTTGGACTGTAGTGCATTTCTTTTACTTCCCTTCGTGTTACATACATGGGCAAAGGTTTCTCATTCAGATTGAGAAAACCCATCTTTTTGCTCTGAAGTTCTCTCAGTTCCAAGTGAGGGAGGACTTGCAAAAATTTGCCAGTGCCTTTCTTCATTTCTTCCAGCAGCTTTGAAATTTCCCTCCCTTTTGGTGAGAGGGAACATACTAAGTCTGTACTACAAAGGAAAACAGGTGACAGGAGCTGATATTAGTATCCCCTGAAAGGTAGTTCTTCGTGAGATCTGACAGCCAGGATAGTGGCACCTGCTTTGTGTTCTGCACTGACACGTGATGCTGAGAGGCTGTCTATAAAAAGCCATGTGAAAAGATGATCTGTGGTTATTGCCTTCTATAGAGAGGTGAGATGACACCAGAATTCTCAGTGAATCAAAATTCTCAGTGTCATGGTGAGGAACAGAAACTTGTCTCTGAATCCTTTTTCTACCTTACACTTGGACTTCACAGTGTTATGTGGGGAATAGTCACACGCGGGATGAAACACTGTGCTTCTGCTAAGTTCCTGGGAATGCGGGGCTTATGTAGTTGGCATCTGGAGCCTGGGCTGTGAGATGTCTTGCGTGTCTTTGGCAGAGCACACTGTAACGCTTGTAGCTTTCTCCTGGGCCAGGAACTACAAAGAAGTGTAATGTTTGGGGCAATTGAAGGTGGAGATATTTTGGAAGAGAGGCTCAGATCAGCCAGGGAGACTGCCAAGCGACCTGTGGGTGGCTTTCTGCTAGATGGCTTCCAGGGATGTGCCATGGCCAAGGAGACCAAGATGAAACTGATAGCTTCTGTCACAACAGAATTGCCAGAGGATAAACCAAGGTAAGCTGTATGGTAAACATCACAAGAAGTCCATCTGTCCTACTGTGAGGAGCATATACAGGCTGCTGTGCAGTATCACTGTATTGTACTGCTCTCTGTATGTGCCAGGCTGCATGAATTCTACCACTGTCAAGCTGCTGTCTTCACCCCCTGTTTCAGTTTTTAGCTGCAGCTTGCACCAAGCTGTGCCTGCACTGTGGGTTTTGGGTTTTAGTATTCCCCATATTTACAGAACAATCAAGATTTTTAGCTCAAGTCATCTTCACATTTTAGGAGGAATTACAGGTAGTGTATATCTGGGCTGCTTGCATTTGGCTTCTGAGGCCGTGGTTTACTTGCAGTTCAGTTCAAACAAGAACTTTACTACCAATTTATTTTACAGGGACCTCTTCTCAGAAAAACTGTCATGTTTCCAGTTCTCTGTGGTGTGAACTGGAGAAGAGAAGAGAGGGCTGCTTACAGAACTAGCCAGTGCTCTCACAGTCTTAGAGAAGCCAGTCTAACCTAGTACGTTAGACTAGTACTAGGTTACTAGTCTAGTAACTAGTACTCACTAGCCTGTGAGTTACCAGAGGTGGTAAAACCTGGCCCAAACTAATTGTATTCTCTGCTTGGACTGGCATAGTGCGGAGATCATTGTGTCTTCTAAGGTGCTAGTTATGTCCATAAGATCGATGCCAGAGACTGGACAGGAGTGGCAGTTTTCTTGACTCTTAAAAATGACTTAACAGTAATTAAAGACTTCCAGAAAGTATGCACTAGTATTTTCTAGTGGTTCAGAAGTGGGGGGGTTCCTTAGCATTGGGTTGAGCTAGCTGGCTTTTGCGTGGGTTGCTCTTATAGGAGCAGCTTCTTACACAAGTAGCATGGGTGCTTTTTTCATCATTTCCTGAAGAGTGTGACTCAGGCCCCATTGTCTTTCTGCTGCCTTCTGCACTGCTTTGACCTAACAGTGTTCAAAATGCAGTTAAATGCAAAAGCATGTGCCTGGTGTTGCAGCTTGTTCATGCTTAGTGGTACCTGGGGTTTGATGTTTCCTGATAATTACAAGGCTTGCTGTGTTGTTGCCATGCTGTCTGGTTTTGCTACTTAAAAGATCCTCTGGGAGCATTAAGAGTCCATTCTGCTCAGGTAACCTTAGTGGCTACCAGTGCATCTGCTTCATCTATCAAATAATTTGCTTGTCTGGTTAAGACAAGTATTTCTGACCTCTTTGTAGAAAGAAAGCTGGTTACCCCTAAGGGGTCTTGTAAGTACTTCACGTGAATTTCAGACAGTCTTGCTCTCTAGCCAGAATGGCAAGGGTGACTCAGGAGAAGTTGCTTTGCAGCTGTGTTCTACCCCAAAATGAAATTCTCTAAAAGACGAACACTTCCTATGCTTCACCCAAGAAGGGACTGCTTTTTGTGTGATGGTAAAATGATCTTATAAATATACTCTGAGTCCTGTCATGTACCTAAAGATGCTGAAGTTTCATCTTAAAATTTATTTTCCTTTTCAGTACCCTTGCAAGAGCAAATGTTTGTCATTACCTCTGCAGAGATAAGTTTTAGCAAGGGTTTGGATCATATATGCAGAGCTACTGTGTTAACTGTTAAGTATAATTTTTTTTCTGTGCCACTAGAGCCTGAAACACAAGACACTCCTGCTGTAAACTTTTCCTGTCCTTATTCTGTGCTCACAGATTTAATTGGAGTAGTTAGAAAAGTGATTAAAAATGGCACCTTGTGACTTCATTTATCAGCCCCTGTGTATTTTCCTAATTATCTGTTTAGATCATTGCCCTGTATTAGCTTCTACTGTTGTCAGCCCATCCATGCACCTGCAGGAGAGCAGGCCCTGCTCTGTTCTCTTCTGTTTCACCCACCCTCGAGGAAGCTGTCAGCTGAATTTGGCTAACAGCAGAATCTCTATTACCAGTAATGGCAATCCAGCTGGGCTCTTGATGCCATGTCCTGGGAGATGTTACAGCCCAGGTTTTTGGACAAATCATTCGAGCAGGTAGAGTGTAAAGAGGAGGGAAGAAGAAAGCAAGGAACTTTTCTCTTTCCAATGACATTTGTCATTAGTGCATTCTCTTCCAGGCAGTCCTCCAAGTGCTATATGATGTGTCTGTCACCTGGAGGACTTGTATCTTTGACCAGCCGTCTCCTGCTGTCTCTGCTGCTCTTGTCAAATCTTTTTAGACTTTCTCTAAACAGTTACCAAGCAAAGGGGTCCATGTATCTGGAAACTGGTAACTCCCTGCGGCACAAACATGACTGAGGAAAATATCTATTCTATGACATAGGCTAGGGGAATTTTGCATCTGAGTGTATTTGTGTATGTACTTCAAACATCATGAACACAATGAGGTTTTTCTGCAGTAAATGAGGGATTATTGCTGTTTTTCAAATGGCAGATAAAGAAAAGACTGCTTTGTACTGGATAAGTACAGGAAGTGGGGAGCTGGATGCACACAGGATTCTGAATGATGACTGTTGTATACATTTGCCTTCTGGTTAGCAGTTGCAGGGATAAGCTACACGTGCTGCACGTGTATCTTTTCCTTCAGGTACTTGCTTGCTTTCTGGACAAAATATTCTGGATTTGTCTTCTTGTGTGTCTTACAGACTCATCCATGGTGTAGGCAAACCAGATGAGGTGCTTGAGTGCATTGAAAGGGGTGTGGACATTTTCGAGAGTTTCTTTCCCTTCCAAGTGACAGAGCGAGGCTGTGCCTTGGTTTTCAGTTATGACTGCCATCCAGATCCTGAAGCAACAGGTAAGCTCATTGATGATCATTACAGTTTTTACTATATCAGCCAGTATTGTAAGATGCATAATTCATGCTTTGGTGGAATCTATACTTGAAGGATTTGTTCCTGAAATAAGTGCAGTAACTACTGGAAAAACTGGGATTCCACTGTTAAGTATTGGTTTTGAAAGTGGGATATTTTGGTATGAAACCTGTTGAAGTGAACTTGAGGCTTCCACCTAGAATCCGAATGATTAGCCAAAATTATTCCTTAAAAATTTACTGAATAGAGGAGTTTCTGTTCTACACCTTTGGCAAATGTTCTGTTACTGTTAGCAATGAAGGCTGGATCTATTAAGTGAAGATCCAAGATATTTGATCTGTAGAATTATCAGAGTATGTATCTGTTTAGATGATGTATTTTGTGAAGTCCCTTCTTTCTAGCTGGCAGAAGTTAGCGATTCCACTTCTTTGGGCAGCTTTTCTCTCTGGCCTTGTATTCGATAGTTCCTATCAAAACAAAAAGGAGCTGTTCATAACTCATTACCTGATTGCGCTGTGAGACGGGAGCATGTGTATCGCCCATTAAAGCATCTATAAAATGTTTTTCAAGCAGCTGTTTTGGTTTGGCCTATGAAATGTTTATAATACAGAAAAACATTTTGCATTTTTCCTCCTGGGTAGCACATAGCAGCTTTTCATGCCTGGATAATTCAAAACCTGAATAGAATGGAACATCTTGTTTCTTTGTGCTTGCTGCTGGCTTTTTAACCCTTCTTTTTGTTTGTTATTCTTTACCTTGTCTCACCTTATTCTTAAATCGTAAGATTCTGGGTAAGGACAGAATCTGTTTGGTGTCTGTTTAACATTCAGTGGACATGGACTGTGCAAACCGTAATATTGATGTGCCCAGATAACATCTCCTGCTTAAGAACAAACCTAAAAATGCAAGCCTACAAAATTATGTGGTGAGTTTTTATTTTTAAAACAGACTGCTGGAAGGCAGATGTGGAATCTAAATTTTCTGCATTAGTGCTACCCAGCCTCTTTGATTGCAACTGTTTTTAAGGAAAGAAAAAAAGGGTATCTTTTTGAGCCTGATGGCCGCATGGAGTGTAGAATGAGCGAATGCAGATGAGTTGCCTTGTCTACTCTTAACAGAATCTCAATAAAATCACTGTTCAGGTGATTGCAGTCTATCCAGCATGCAGTTCAAACTGGAAGTATTTTTGACATTTTATTAAGAATGCAGCTTAATAAAGTAGCAAAAAGCTACACTGTTGTTTCAACTCTAACTCTTCATGGAATCATAGAATCATAGAATACTTAGGATTGGAAAGGACCTTTAAGATCATCTAATTCCAACCCCCCTGCTGTGGGCAGAGACACCTCCCACTAAACCATGTCACCCAAGGCTCTGTCCAACCTGGCCTTGAACACTGCCAGGGATGGAGCATTCAC
>WYDI02010885.1:12448-27537 GCA_009867235.2 Psittacus erithacus | reverse complement strand
GTGTCCCTGCCCGTGGCAGGGGGTTGGAGCTGGAGGAGCTTTAAGGTCCCTTCCAACCCAAACCAGTCTGGGATTCTGTGATTTTTCTGTATTTCCACATGTAACTGTTGAAGATGGTTTTCCTGCACAAAGACGACAGTAATTCTTAGATTAAAAAATAACATGACTGAGAAGTGCATCCACTGTAAGGTGTTTGCCAGTCTACTGGGTTTGCTGTTTGCATTTAAACTCAAGAGTAAATCTACCAGTAAACCTTAAGTGCAGTCCAGGCCAAGCATGGCCAGTGAGGCAGGTGCCGCTGATGTTGTTTCATTGTGTACACTCCTTTTTTGAACTGTGGAGAGCGATGTGGGCATGCATTATCACTGCCTGAGATCCACAGTGTTTAATAAATTAAAATGGTTCTCTTCCAATTGCAAAGGCTTTTACATTCAACTTGCATTGGCCAGTGGAGTCCATTAGTGCCTGAGTAAGTGGTAATTAGTGGTAAGTGTTAGAGTCTTTAGTTTATCTTAGATCCCTCTTTATAAATCACAACTGGCAGCTGTGGGATTCTGCAGCAGCCCTTGACCAGTACCTGGAAAAGGAATGAGAGCGCTCCATAGGAGCATTTTGGATGTGGCTGTTTCTAGTAGGCTTTTTGCAGGGTTGGAATAGGATAACCCATCTGTGGTGAGCAGCTCATTACAGAGGATGTGCTTCAAGAAACTAGGAAGCATCAAGAGAGAATACTTTGGGGGAGATGGCAAATCTAGCAGTTGTAGGATATTCATGTCTTCCTTTGGTGTCCAAGATACACTGAATTCATTGCAAGCCTGCTCCTGCCCGATGTCTTCCGTGTTCCCTCATGAGGCTTACAAATGTCATTGGGTGTTCTCTCCTCAGCTTGTGAAGGGTGGCACTCCTGAAATGATGGTAGGAGACGGTAGGGAAGACATAGACAGTAGGGAAGGCATTTATATAAATACAATTTTCTCTCATGGCAGCTTTGTCTAAATGAAGCATTAACGTGCACATTTCAGACAGTGGGACTAATATTTTCAGCTATGATAATATCTTTGTAAATCAGGCAAGGAGATGCTTGAAGCTGTTGTTGAATGGTTGTGCTCTTACCATTTCTGTTTGTGTCAAGGATTTTTCAGAGTGAAAGGTTTAGGTTAAACACATAGTGATTATTTTCCTATTCTGCATTTGAAAGCAACGTGTTTCTGTCCTAAATCTCCCCTTTTCACTTTATACTGGTGAACTTTGGTATCTTTAGTGATATGGTTCATACTTCCAAGAAAGATAAGCAGAGAGACAGCCAGACCTTGAGACTCAATGTAAAATCACTTATTGGGTTTAACCCAGTAGAAGTCAGGTTTGGAGCTTCTCATAAGCACCTGTCCCATCTGTGAGAACATGCAGAAATGGGCAGATGAGGAGCTTCCAGTCACTTTGCAGCTGTGCTTTGTCGTAGGATGAAAGTATGCAAGATACAGATCAGATACAGCTGCTGAAAAACAAATTGAGACAAAGAGCCTCACAAAGAGAATGGCTGCAGCCAGAGTTCATAAAAGGGCTCTATATGCTTTCTAATGTAATAAGTCTCTATTCTGCCTGGGTAGCTGTTTGAGTAATTGTAAAACTGACATCTCTTTTCAGGAGGGAAGAAGAACATTTATTTTATTCCTAACAGTTCTAACAAACCTCTCCATGATGAATTCTGTACTTATTGTAACTGCACGCTCCACAGCCACGGATTCTTGCTGTCTCTTTCCAGCTGAAATCTCCTGTAAAAGACTTCCCCAGATAAAGGCCAGAGGATTTGAGCCATGGGTTTTGTACTTAGATTAATTCAGTTACTCTGATTTCTCTGGAGTGGAGGTTTCACAGATGAGTCAAGAGAACAGTAAATGAAGTTACAGAATACAAAAAAGGAGTAACTCTGGAGCCATGTGCCTCAACCGCTGCTTACTTCCTTTAATTTTCCCACTTTCCCCCACCAGCACTGAATCCAGAGGTGTTAACAGCTTCTATTCATTCACAATGGATGTAAAAAGCTCTTTTTGGAGAAAGGTTAAAAAGGAGACATTATCCCCAAGGAAACAATCGCTTACCAGCTAGGATGAAGTTCTGTGAAGGCAGAGGGGTCTGCTCAGGGAAGCTGTGTGCCCCTGGGAGCGGGAGCACTGGGGAGTAGCCAGAGAGGAGGCAGGCCAACAGCGAGAACTGGAAATGCGGCCATGAAAGATACTGAGGATGAAGGTATGCGTCCCTGGAGGACGGGAGGAAAACAGGCTTTCAACTGGGAGTAAAGAGCCCAGCTCCCGTAGATCTAGTCCTGTTTTGTTCTGGGAAACAGGACCTCATAAATAAGATTACACTGGAGAAATACCTGACAGTGTTCTACTGCTAATGGCAACATCTTAAAAGACTCTGAAAAAAGGCCAAGTATGAAGGTCAGCAGAGAAACTCCTATTTACATTTGGACCTGCCTATGAATGCAGTGTAATATCCAGCTGTTGAAAGCACTAAGAGAAGTTTTTAGGTATAAAATGCCAAAGGCTTTTTCAGGTGATGTTGCTGTTAGAACTACAGCTTTACTTTCATCTCCTGTGAATTCAGCGGGGAGCTTCTTGGAAGTTCCCTTTTAACAAGGTTATCTTCAATCTGGTGAGTAAAAAGGATCTGCTCCTTGAGTAAAAACCTTGCTGAATCACAGCATAAAATTGAGATACGGTGCAACATACACTGAAAGTGAATGTTGCTGTGGGTATCTATGATTTAAGTATCTCTACTGACTTTCAGATTCTAAGAATTACCTCTATTAGCTGCCTTGTCAACTCTACTGCTGTGCTGGGCAAGTTCCCACTCACAGGTCAGAGGATCTCAGGCCATGCATGCTGCAGGCAAGAGCATGCAGGCAAGCTCTACACACATAATCAGTGTGTTTTGAAAAGTATGAGTTCCCTATCCACAAAACACTATTTGTAAGTGATTCTTCCCTTGTAAAGAACATCTGTTCCAAAATTTAGGATGTGATGCATCCCTTGTAAAAAAAGAAAGGGAAGAAAAAGGTTGTAGAAGTCACTGATGCTGTGAAAGGGGTGTTCGTTATAGTTTCTCCACAAGTATAAGCGATGAGTGTTTTGGGAGATTTAGAGCTGAGCTCCATTTTGGAACAGGCCCATAGCATCAGTGGGAGCTTTCTGTTGGTGGGGTGGAGGACTTGGATCTCCATCAGAGCCGTGGGGTCTTGCTCCTTATTATGAAAACGTATCTTGCTCTGTTCGCTGCAACATCCATTGATGCAGGACAAAGGCTGTTGTTTATAGCCAAGCTGGGCTGTAAGTTTGTGGTTTTTCTTTTCTCTAAGTTCCTTTATGATGCAAATCTATAAGAAAACAGCCAACATATAATTCTGCACTCAAAGAAAATGACTGTTTTCCATAAATGCAATTTAGACAGTAAATGGACTTAGCAAAGTTTTGAAGGTGCAGCTGGAGAGAAAAGTAAAGTGTCATGTAGAAGGGTGTAGTTGAGTGCAAGAAAGATTTTCCAGAGGACACAGGGGCCTGGGAGGGGAGAAATTGGGCATGAGAACTTCCAAACAAGGCCAGAGTGCAAGTTTATTGCAGTCTTTGACAGTTTGCATTGCAGTGGTGGCTGGAGCTCATGCTGATGGGCCATATTTTGTTCCTTATCAACCCTATTTACTCCTGGTGGTATGTATGAGAAAGGTTATGGAAAGAAGAGTTAAATTCCTTTTATTTAGATATTAAGTCTATCTGAATGTCTTGAAGATGTGCAAATAAACCCTTCCTGGGAAGTCAGAACAAATGGAGAAATGATGTGCTGGAGAGGTCAAGGCACCAGAGCAAGATGACAGGGTGAGAGCAAGGTCTCAGTCAGGAACCTCCAGTTTGCTCCCAACCACAGCATGCACTGTATTTCATCCTGGCTGAAGGAAGTGGAAAAGATGATTTTATGATCCTTTGTCATGGGGTTGGGAATGCTGCAGGTCATGGGGACAAAACCATTTGTTCAAGTAGCTTAAGCTGAGGACTCCTCACAAGTTGTTGAAATCTCACGGCCTCTCCTTCCTCAAAGGAGTAAAGCCCCACGTCCAAAGTAAACACGGTTGGCTCCTTCCCCACTTAATTTTGAGCTCTGACCAAAACCTGCTTCTGTGTTCTCGTGGTGCCTTTTGTAGCTGAGAGACTTCGCTGGGCTTTCTACAGCATCTTTAAACCACGGTAAGCAAAGAAAGTCATCTTTCACCCTGAAAATGTTAAAATTACCGCAGTTTGTCTCCATTTTTAAAAGCAGCAACATTAATAATATTGGGTGTTTTGGAGGTTTGGCCGAGTCCCTCACTGCTGGTGGTGGTGTTGGTGTGTCACTGACAGTATTTTGTACGGAGCTATCTAACAGCTGCCTTGGCTTCCTTCCCCACTAAAACAACTGCTGCTTCACAAAGAACACAGATAATTTTGTCTTCCTTGATATTAACAGATCAAGAGGGGCCTTTGCCAATACAAACTCATCTTTTATTTTTACAGTCGGAGAGAGATCCTTGGTAGAATTTGTTGTACTCTTTTATTCTGCTCTTGGAGCCTAGCTGACATCTCCTCTTTTCATTGCAAGTGATGCTGAGTGGGTGGGACACCCAGAAGGGGGATAAAAACTCTCACAAAAGAATCAAAGTTGAAAGGAACCCAAAGGCAAAACAAAAAGCCCTGCACGAGGCACCAAATGAAAGGGCTTGTGTAAAGGCAGAACAGTGACAGCACAGTCTTCGTCTAGGTTTTAAAAGGCAGTAAAATGAGAGATACAGCGCTGAAATTAGTGTTCATCTTCTGCCATGTCCACAAATTCAATGCTTGTGTGTAGGAAGGAGAGTGGCATCATGCACCAAATGGGAAATGCTGCTACTCCTGCTTTAAAAGCCAGACCTGGATGAAGGTCTGCAGTATCCACAGCAGGCTGTTTTCCTCCTGCGCTACAAAGCCTCTCTGTGTGGTGACAGAGATGTCCACCATGGAGATGTTCACAAAACAGAGTCCATGGAGTGTGATACTGGGATGTTAACAGTGACTTCAGCAAGACTACAATGCCAACTTTGGCTTTTGCTTTGCCTAGAAAGGTTGGACCAGATGATCCTTGAGGTCCCTTTGAGCCTGTGTATGGATATGCAGCTGCTGGTCCAGCTGCAGGCAGTGGCTGGCATCCTGGTGTGGTTAGTGGTTTAATACTCAATGGGAGGCCAAAGCTTGGTACTTGGCACTGCCATGGAAATGAGGGTGACAGAAGGTTAGATGCACCCAGTGTCAACTGGGAGGAAGGAGTCCTTCCTGGTGGGAAACTGCCTACTTTTGTGATCACGTTAGGTCCAGTTTTCAATAGATGTACGAGATCAGTTTTGCATAAAAGCAGGACAATTTCAATGTAAAAATAGTGGGAATGGGTCAGATGAAAATTTTAATCTCACGTTACATTTTGGGATGTAAAATAGAGTAATACTTGTTTTTAATGCCATTAAAAGCAAAACTTCTGTCAAGCGCATAGCATTGAAGGGCTCATCCTCCAGATTGCCCTAAGGGATTTTAGATGCTGAATCTCCCAGTGATTCAGAGATGACTTAGATTCTCTGAAAAATCTTCTAAACACCTTGAAGACTTAGCTTGTGATAGTTGCACTCTATTTATTTCCAGGAGCTAGCCTTCGCAATACCTTCAGTTATGCATTGCTAGTCCATCAGGCAGAACTAAGGTCCTTTCTAGAGCACTCTCATGTCTGCATGTTATATCACAGTCAACTTGAGAGTCACTGACCAGCCAGATCTAATTGTTTTCCAGATGTTTCCTTAATGTCACATCTGTGCAATAAAAGATCTGGATCTCTGAGTTTTTCCTGTTTGGACTGGTTGAAGGTAAATGTAGGTTTCAGTGCCCCTTTGGATTTGTAACAGAGTTTTGGTGGACTTTATTGCAAACTGGTCAGTTTGGGGGGCTGGAAGTAGCAGAATAAAGAGCTTTTCAGTACCCAGGGTGGAATCCTGAGTTTGAGGGAGAATTTCATGCAATCCAGTTCAAATTCAGGGCTTAGCCTTGCATAGATATGCATGACTTGTTCAGACATGCACACATAGCCACTGGTCTCTTTAACTGTGAAGGCTACCTCTTAGCAGAGCTGGTCAGGGACTATTATTTGCAAGTTGCTTTCTTGGAGTCACAATAGAAGAGAAGTAGTGCAGCAGTGGGGAGGAATCTGCTCATTTCAGCATGGATAGCTAGGTAAACAGTACTACTTCCCGCTACTTACTCCCACATGGATAATGAGCTGAGCACGTACTGTGAGTAATTTGTTTTTGAAGAATAGAAGCTGACCCCAGATCAGAGCATCTATTCTGTACTTAATGTGTTGTTGAAGAAACCTTCAGCTCATTTTTTGAGGGGGGGGTGGTGGCTGCCTCTCTATGAAATGTAATAAGATGAAATTATGTGGGGAAAGGATCTTATGAGAAAGATGTAAGACATTTTTAAAGGAGTACCAGAGGGCAACTGGATAATATAATAGACTATACAAACATGCAGAGATTGCAAACACAATGTTACTCCTCCTCCCTTACCCCAGCATTCATCAAGCAACTCCTATTTATCAAGCAACCTCAGTGTCTTCAAGTTTTGCAAACTATCAATGTTTACCTGCAAACACAAGAGCCACCTATTAAATTGGTGGAGCAGTGAGTGAGATGATTTCTGATGTGTTCAGGATGTACCTTTACTTACTCTAATGGTAGCAGACTCCATTGTACCCAACAGCCCCTTTGACTTTCCATGTTACTCACTTGCCTGTGTGCAATATATAAGTAGTTTCTTTACATCTGGTGTTATTTTTGCATGTCTGGTTAAGATGCCCATCTATCAGATTAATATTTATTTAATGACTAGTGTTAGGTAGTAAATAAGCAAGACGTAGATTGCATGATGTAAGCTGTGTAGAGAGTAGTGTATGTTAGCTAAGTACATTGGTCACTGTCAGGTCACCCTCTGACTGCAAATGCCACACAAAGCTTAGAAAAGAAGGCTGTTGTGATGCTTGTGTACCAGAGGGGTACTGTTGGCACACAGGGACTCTTTAATGGCTTTACTCTAGAGAGAAGCAAAATATCTCCATGATATAATTCCTTCTGGAAGTAATGGCTGCTGGCTTGTTAAATAGATGTTTCACAGGAAGGTCAGGGCTTTCTACAATATCTGTGTGATACCAAGTGGCTGTGCCAGATTGAAGCATTAATGAGACTGCTCTTCTGCCTGTTCTCTGTGGACTATGTCTAGTCACAACCCAGCTGGCCTCCAGGCAGAGAAATGTGATGGAAGTGGAGACCGGGCTTCCACAGCAGCTCTATCATGAAATCTGGGTGCAATGAGGTCCATCCACTTGGCTGTGTGAAGCTCAAGCCTGTGTTCAAGCAAGGCAATGTAGGCATGGCCAAGATGTTTCATCCCTCAGGATCACACAAATGCATACATGGAATTCTGTCCCATCCTCCTGCACCACAGGTATCAGGCTTGTGAGGATGAACAAAAGGGAGCTATAGACAGGACCCGGAGAGGGGAGGTGGAAGAAAGAGCCAGGTTAAACCCTCTTGAGGGGTGGGTATATGAGCACAGGACTCCAGCAGCTGGTGTACAGGATACAGGACCTTCCTACCAGGTTCTGTGTTCCCACCAGGACCTTCCCATTTCTCCCAGGCTGCTTCATCCAAGTGCAAAAGATCCTGTTTCAGTCACTAACTGTATTATTGCTCCTTCTGTGTGCTAAAACCAAGCAAGCTGATTCTGGTACAGCTCTGCACTGAAATGCATCTGCTCTTGTCCAAGCTTCTCTGTGGCTTTCAGGTTCATTTATAAACTCTATTTCAAGTGTACAGTGGAAGCACTGACATGATCTCTGCCACGGTGGTGTGACTGAGGCATAGAAGGTGTAACTTTGGATAAGCATCACTTGAATAGCATGCCCGAGCACATTTTAGTGCCTAGTCTTCCAGTGGTGTCTAATAACTTGGGTTTGTTCCTTACAACAAATACTTAGGCCTGACCTTTCCAAACTGCTTACATAAAATACAAATACTGAGGCTTTTTAGAGCTTAGGAAGTTATTTCCAAGTTGGAACAAAAATGATAACACTTCAGCTGGAATTAGGAATAAGCAATCTAATTGTTTGACTTCCCTTGGTAAATATTCAGGTGAAGCACTAGGTTATGATCAGCTATACTTGTTAACAAGCAAACAGGTCCTGGGCAGTCATTCTGGGGGTGTTTAACACCTTTCAGGACCGTAAGTTAAGCCCCAAACTGACAAGATCCTTAAACCACTTGGGTGCATTCAGAAATTCTCCTGCAAGTCTTGGGTTAGAAACATTGACTCACGAGAGACCTTTAAGGGCTGAGTGGTTTGAAACAAGATCAAGAACTCCAGGACAAGTTAATTAAATACACTGACACCTCTTTCTTCCGAGACCTGCTAATCCAAGTGACTTGGCCAGCTGGATGGTAACGTGTTATCCCCTGTGCCGCTCCTGCTGCCATGGCTACGTTTTGTCTTCAGGCAAAACTTTGGCTTTGAGGAAAATAGAAAAAAAAAAGCCCAAAAAAGCATCACTCTGGTATGTCTGACTATGTACTAAGATTAGCAAAAATAACCTTGAAATAGCATCGACGTTCATTAATCTGAACACTGTTCTAGTCCAAAAATGCTCAGATTGCTGACGTTCACTGCAGTTTTCTTCCCCACGCCTCTATCAATAGCAGCCTTAATACCAACCTTTGAATATACTAATTGCCTCAAACTGCCTTCAGGCAAGTAAATAATTCTGTGATGCAAGAAGAGGGAAAAGAGTTGGGTTTCTGAGCAGCTTCACTTGGATCGTTTCCAGTCAGCAGATATGTCTGTGCCCTCATTTAGCTGTTTACAGATTTTCTGCTATAGGAGTTTGGTGTAATGCATTTCATACCTATAGGTGGAAACTTAAGGCAACCTTGGGCACTCTGGGCTGTTCATCAGCTGGTGAGGTCATCGTAGCTAAGCAGTAATCAAGAGCTCTTCCAGCTGACACCAGCTACTGCTTTGAGAATCTGGGAGCTGTCTTTGACCTCAGAGCTGAGCTCCATCTGTAAAGTAGGCTTCATCTATATATTGAAGCCATGAGAAAGTATTCCTTGTGAAATAAGGTTCCAAGGAAGCGTGTTTTCAGTCTGAGAGAATGAGAGCACTCTCTAAGAGTTCATACATAATACAGATCTTAAGTAAATGGTAATTGCTGAACTGTGTGTTACTTTGTCATCAGAATGTCCTCACTCAGCCTAAGAAAACAATCTCTAATACCTACAAAACCAAACTGTTAACTTTATTGTATACAACCACGTTTGTCCTAACTGGTATCTGTGAAGTAATTCACAACACCCACATATAGACAGTTAATTTAGGATTTTAGGAATTATTATTTTTCCTTGTGTTCTCTCAGCTACAGAAATAGATCCAGGACATAGCTGGTAAATTTAGTAAGGACAAGCAGAGGGGACTTGGTTGCGTCTGGGTCAGTTCTGGTTGATGTCCTGGCTTCACCATGGTGGATTCCTTGGGATGACAACAGAGCCCTGTACCCATGTCCTTCACCGTTCCTTCAGAAACAGAATGTCTTCACTGCTGCCACCTGCCACCTCCCCTGAGACACCTCAGACCTGCTCAGAAGGGACATACGTTGTCTTTCATCGCTCAAGTTGCTCTTACGACTTGTTAGTCAAAGGCTATAAATAGGCTGAACAAGATAAGGAATGATCCTGATAGTTTTATTCAATGCTCTCCCAAACAATATTGTGGTCCCATTTCTTCTTCTGGAAACTGGAAGACCCAATGGTTTTGTTAAGCTAAATGGTTTTGGTGACAGCATTGACTGGTAGACTGTTTCTAAAACGTACACTTAGTAAAGTGTACTTAGAGCATAAATTGCCAGCTTTTCTCTGCAAAAAGACATAGCAATTGGAACTTGTCCTCATCTCTTGTTTCCTCCTTCCAGTGCATAAAAATGATGAGGTGCCCATTTCATCAAATGCCTCTTTCTGTTTTCTGTAGCTTGCTGATTTTCTTCTGCATTGGCTTTTGAGTCTTGCATCCCTAAACTCAGCATCTTATGCAGTCATGAGTCACTGTGCAGGAACTAAATGTCAAAGTTGAAATCAAGTTTACTGCCACAGTTGGTGTGAACAGTGTGACTGGCGGTGTGTTATTCCCATAGCATGGATGTCTGGGCAGGGGAGAGCTGGGTTGCCCCCTCTTAGAGGAGAGCATAATTGCACAGAGGTATCACTGAAAGCACAGCAGCTTCTATCTTGATGATCTTGAAAACCTACATTTGAAAGGGATTCAGGAGGCCTTGAAAACAGATGGGGAGACCCATAGTGATACGCAGGGCAAAGTGCCCTCCAAGTCAGGAGAACCACAGCGTGACTCTGCAGACATGCTTGCACCCATAGCGTGTTTTCCCAGAACAGCTGCGTATGGATAACTGAGGAGATCTCAAACTCGAGGAGCCATACAGAAGGAAAGGCTCTGCCGGGATCTCTCCTGCGGCCTTATGCTGGAACAGTATGTGCAAGTTGTCAGTCTTGGGTCCTCATCTGACCTCCTCTTAATAGAAACGGCTGTAGCACTTAGTGGGGAGAGCTAAAGGGTCATGATAGAAAACTCTACCCTGCTCCTGTGTTAGGAAGTAACACTCAGGACTTGTTTTGGCTCATTTCCTCCCCTAATGTCACCCCTGCTATCATGGCTTCCTCTTCTTGCAACTCATTAGTATTGAAATAGGTGAGGATGGAGGAGTCACTATGGCCTTGCTCATGACAGTAGAGACAGGACTCTTTCTGCTGCTGAGTTGCCCAGGTAGCTCGAGTACATCACTTCAATGCAGAGTCTGGTTTGTCTTCTTAAAACAGTGTAGGGGCTTCAGGCTATTTTAAGATCAGTGGCTGAAGCCTCTTGTTTCACTGTTAACTGCTAAAAACCATAAAAAGTTCAAACATTACAATCAAAACCAAGAAGCTGAAACAAAAAACATTGCAAGAATTCCTGGCTATTTAGATTGAGACTTGCTGAGATCAAGGATCATCCTTTCTGAGCACTGGGCAAGTGCTGTTTGACAACTGTAAAATGATGGTTTAGGTCTGGTTTTAGGCTAGGTTGTGCCACTGTAATGGGAACTCAGAGTGATATTAAAGGCACATAGCATCTTGCAGTAGCTTTTTCACTTATCTGGCTCTAAAGCTTCATTCCCGTTCAGCAGAACTCCATAAATAAATAACTGTAAAAACCCCAACAAGTGACAAACTGCCCTCTTGGTATTTTTAGGTCTTTTCTGGATCCTTGTTTATAGAATGTTATTTATAGATTTTTGATATGCTCCCAGCTAACCTGCCTAGCTGGCTCTTTGCAGAAGCCTCTGCACTACTGTAAGTGCATGGCAGCACCCCTGTAAGTGTCAGCATTCCTCTGCGAAGCTGGCACTTCAGCAAGGACGTGCGAGGTACATGACCCAGCTCAGGAGGTACGTATTGTCCCGCGTAAAGTGCCAGTGCTGAGCCTGTTCCAGTTCCCCTAATTTCCATTGCATACATATAGCTTGAACATTATTATAGACAAGAACTCATTCTCTTCCTAATTTGTGCTTCCTGTTCATAGTCCATAACACTTCCTGAGGACAGGAGAGAAAAACAGGGAGCAGTGAATCATGGAAGCCTAAGTCTGTGGAATGAAAGTCAGAGCAAGGAGACATCAGTTGCTTGAGTTCCCCAAATCAAAGTGAATTAGCCAAATCTTTTTAAATAGGAGTGAGACAGGGTAGGACTCATAGTTAGGAAGCATCTTGGTAGCAGAGACCTGGAGAATGCAAAGGGTAGAGCTCTGTGATTCTGAAGTGTGTTCCAGATCTGGCCCTTCCACAGATCAGTCGCGGTTGCACTTTGTGTAGTGGTGGTTTGCTGCCTGTTGGGACAAGGCTTGGGCTGTATGCCCCTGGTCTCAGAGAGCACAGAAGGTGCCAGGTCAGAGTCTGAGCATTGCTGACTTGCAGCAGCTGCAGCATGGCTTGGATGCTGTCAGGATATTCTGCTTTGCTGTCAGGCTCTGAATGTCACATTGACTCTTTGAGCACTTCAGGCCTAAAAGAGCAAGGGAGTGCTTTTGGGACTGACTCCTTTCCATAGACTTAGCAGGAGCCATCTGTCATGATACCTAAAAGGCTGGAAGAGCCATGGGTAATGGGAACAGGGGTTAGGTTCAGCTGAAGGAAGCACATGTACAAAGCAACCCCTTCCGAAACCTGAGAAAAGGTCAAAGCATGTGGAGCTGGTGCTCTGGGACAGCCCTACTGCTCGTAACTCATGTAACTCTATCTGCATGAAGCCATGCCCAGCTTTCAGCTCCTTTCCAGGAGAAAGGGAAACCGTGTCAGCGTTGTGAATATACTTGCATGTCACCGCTACCTTACTGTAGACCCCTTACACTTTTAGGGTCTCATCAGGCCCTAAAAATATCTGATTTTTTGCCTCCAAAATTTGATATCTCTCCAAGCTGGGCTTTTACTGCTTTTGGAGCTCCAACTCTTGTGAGTCATATCTGCAAATTACATGAGTCGGGTTTCAGTGGTGACCATCTCGAATTGGCTGGCCATTTAAGGTGGAAAAAATCACCATTAGTTCATGTGTTTTTATTTGGTCTGTGGTCTTTGTGTTGGGAGTCTTTGCCATTTTCCTCTTCTCCTATTTTTTATAGTATAATGACATTCAATTGTAAGTTTGTGTTCAGGACCACTGTAAGTAAAACTTAGCTCTGCTGGAGGCATCGTTAACTTCAGGTATCCTTAAAACAGAAATATGGGGTTTAAGTTCTCTGGTTTACCTAAAAGTGGTGGAGTTTGCAGGCAACAGATAATACAAGGAACATGAGTAAGCCTTAGCGAGCGGGAGGGCACTTGACCAGTGTGGCCATGCTGAGCAGGGCTGATGAGTATTGATGTGGGAAGGATGTAGGTGCCTCCAGCTGCTGCCAGGAGTGTGCAGGGACACTGAGACAAGATGCACTTGCCATGCGGAAGGTGACACAGGAAACATTACGTGTCCCGGAGCAGCGGTGGAGAATGGCAAAGAGTGTCCTCCACAAGCTCCAGTTCACAAAAAGGAAAGCGTTTTGTCAGCTGCAGCTTCTGACAGAATGAGGATTGTGGGTTTCTGCATTCAAAAGCAAATTTCATTGCATTGGCAAGCACCTCCTGGTGCTACTGTGAAGACTTCATCCAAACTGGGAGAGAGGGAATTTACACCATGCTGAAAACAGCAATGAAATCACACTGCTTCCTTCCTTGCTGCAGCGAGCCTTTGTACTGCGCTTAACGTGTTTGCTGTTCCAGAGTAGACAGGGCACTGCTAATACTGCTTGTCTGGAAGATAGGAACGTAACATAAGACAGCTATTCAAAGGCTACTGCTGTCTTGTGAGTGATTTGTGGCACGCAGGAAAGATTCTGATGTGTCATGCTGCAGGGGGAAAGGAAAGCAGGATCGGGGTCATGAACAAAAAGGAATTTGCTTATCCAGTTTCCGTCTCTTTCTGAATTTGATTGGAACTCACAGTTGTCAGGCTGCGTTTAGGGCTCGTCTTTACCAACGCCTCCTGAGCTGCGGAAGGTCAAACCCAATTATTGTTTTGCCTCCAGGGACTTTCCTTCTTCAGAGAGACCTTACAGTGGATGTCCTTTAAACCCTTTTCCTTCCAATTAAAGCAACAAATTCCCTTTTTAGAGGGTTTTTCAAGGGGTGGGGGGAAGTAATCGAGAGACTGATAGATTTATCAATAGCCTTGAAAAACAAAGCCTGTATGTCTCAGGAAGCTTGAAGCCTGATTCCTTTCAATGACTTCTCACTCTCAACTTTAAATCTGTCATTTTCATTACACCGGGAATGGAAAGTCCCTAATTTTCCCAGGCTGCAGTTTTCCTCTGGATTTTAACCCTCAAATACCACGTGGATTTATGCCTCTGAGTACCTGGTGGTTTTGTTTCTCATGCAGGTGAAAATGTTTACGTTCTCTTTTTGGTAGGAATTTAGAGCTTTATGGAAGAAGGCAGCTGGGAGAGGCTATACCTCCATCAGCAGCTGTAGTCTGACAGGTAACTAAGAACGATTCCAGATCATTGGGGTGGAAAGGGAGAGCATCCTGAGACAGTTTCAGACCTTTTTCTCCTTTCCTTTCTATTATGGCCAGCCTTGGTTTTGGTTTTATTGACAGTATGTCTTCTGCTCCAATCCATTGACACCACTAAAGCGTGTCTCAGCAGATGGCTTTATCTTAATTCATATATATGTCACAGACTGTTGTCATTATCCCTTTAGCCATTGGTGGGGTTAAATACACTGTTCTCCCTATATTTTGCATGTACCACTTGTTGTGGGACAAGTGAGCAGCAGCTCAGAAATAATGTTTCTTGAAGGAGAAAATGCATCTGTAAGGTGAGAGGAGGGAGGCTCTGGAAGAGCAGTAAGTACAGGGAGCGATACTTCAGTATTACAATTGGTACAGTGCATTGCAGAAATACTTTGTAATTGCTATTTGTATCAGGATTAACTGTGAAACCATAGCACTAGGTGAGAGGTAACCCCCGTGCTTCACCAGGTACTACTGTACTTTAATGTTTAGGTGGCTGAGATTACACTGACCACACTGGCTGCTCCTACAAAAATACTAGATCATGCATAATATTATAGGAAGCCTGGTTTTTTGGAGCTGGCAGATTAAATACATTCACAGCTTCACTGAAGAATGGCAGAACTATGATTACATGATTATAGGGCAGCTGTGGTCTTGTGGACTGAGAATAAGGAGAGGAATTTGAAGATGCGAGTTGTCATCTTGTTCTGTTTTCATAGAATCCCAGCCTGGTTTGTGTTGGAAGGGACCTTAAAGCTCATCCATTCCAACCCCCTGCCATGGGCAGGGACACCTTCCACTGCAGCAGCTTGCTCCAAGCCCCTGTGTCCAACCTGGCCTTGAACAC